>ML435148.1:0-39932 GCA_005239525.1 Nicotiana knightiana | reverse complement strand
TTATTATTCTTATTATTATTATTATTATTATTATTATTATTATTATTATTATTATTATTATTATTATGATTATCGAATTAGCACACGAGTCGCAGGGATGATGCGTGACCATGGGATTGCTTATTATTGTTATTATTATTATTATCGAGTCAGCACACGAGTAGCAGGGATGATGCGCGATCGCGGGATAGCTTATTATTAGTATCGAGTCAGCACACGAGTCGCAGGGATGATGCGTGATCATGGGATAGCTTATTATTGTATCGAGTCAGCATGCGAGTCACAGATATGATTCGCAATTGTGGGATAGCTTTATGACCCCAGTCCTTATGACCACCTTTATGACTCTGGCCGGTTGTCTTGTCCTGCTATGTGTATGTTCCCTTGAGTTTGAGTCACTTAATATAAAAATGGGTGCCAAACATTTGTTAAGAGAAGGTTTTTTATACCTTGTTGTCCCATTTCAGTTGTTATCTGGTTTTCGTTATTTGCTACATACTTGTTGCTAACTGTTTTTCCATGCCTACTGTTTAGCCATATTTCGTCATATAAATTATATTGCTGGACCTTAGTGAGTATCTAGTCGACCGCTCGTCACTACTCCTTCGAGTTTAGGGGGGATACTCACTAGGTACATATTTGTTATGTACTCATATTACACTTTCTTTCCTTTTTTTCTGTACATAACTGTATAGGTCAGGAGGTTGGTACGTCTCACTATCAGGCCGGCGTTAGATACTGACTGGGCTGAGTTGAATTCGCGGCGAGCTGCTCTTCCTGGCAAATCTCTAGCAGCACCCTTGAGTTTCCCTTTTGTTTTTTTCCCATCTACTTCATTCAAACTATGGGATTGTGTATATATATATATATATATATATATATGTTATTCTGGTGTATTCTGATAGTTGCCCGTGATACTCGTGACACTAGTTCCTGGCACACACTTGCGTATATTTTGGGTTTTGGGCTGTATTTTCATACATATGCTTATCTCTTGGCTCATGTATCAAATGTCTTATTTTCATGTCACATGCTAATATCATGTAATTAAATGTTTAAAATTGGTAAAAGTTGGATTAATTAATCACATTGGGAAGGGTAACACTTAGTAGAATTTATGTTGGCTTACCTAACCCTGTTGTTGGACGCCATCACGACCCGAGTGGTAAATTGGGTCATGACAACGTGGTATCAGAGCACTAGGTTCATGTAAGTCTCACGAGTCCCAGGCAAACCCAGTAGAGTCTTGCGGGTCAGTACGGAGATGTCTGTACTTATCTTCAGGAGGCTACAGGGTGTTAGGAAACCTCTAATTGTTCTTACTCTATCGTGCAATCTATGATTTACTAAATTTATTTTTCTATGATCTCACAGATGGTGACGACGCGTGCATCTCATGTTCCTGATCCGGGAGAGGATGCCGCCCCTGCCGGTCGAGGCCGTGGTAGGGGCAGAGGTAGGGCACCTGCCCGTGGTAGGGGACGAGGGCGTCCTAGAGCTATACCGGTCTCGCAACCAGAGGACCCTATTAGAGGAGCATGATGAGGTGCCCCCAGCAGATCCGTCTCCCGTAGAATTTATTACGGCGCCGGGCTTCCAGGCAGCCATGGGACTATGATGAGATTCATGGACACCATGTTCGAGCTGGTTTATTTCCAGTAGACCTTGTCACTTCACAGGCGGGAGGGGAAGCCCAGACCCTTATTGTCCAAGCCGCAGGTCTGACAGCAGCATTACATCCCACCCCAGGTATATTGCCCGTGGATGATGCCAGCCTGTAGCAGCAGCACCGGAGCCCAGACCAGTTGTGGGTGGTGACCAGCATAAGATGTTAGACATATGGACCCGCTTATGCCCTCCAGTCTTTGGGGGTGAGCGAGGTGAGGATGCCCAGGATTTCATTGATAGGTGCAGGGATTGACTACAGAACATGGGGATCTTAGCGTCCTATGGAGTGTATTTCACTGCATTCCAGTTAGAGGGCAGAGCTCGCAGGTGGTGGCAGTCTTATATTCTCAACAGGCCGGCATATTCTCCTACGATCACTTGGGAGCAGTTCACGCAGAAGTTCTTGGATAGTATATTCCACCCTCTGATAGGGAGGAACTGAGGTGTCAGTTTGAGCGGTTGGAGCAGGGGCAGTTGTCTGTGACGGATTATGAGGCTAGATTTTCTGAGCTATCACGCCATGCTCTTATGATATTACCCACCGATGTTGAGAGAGCTCAGAGGTTTGTGGCAGGGTTGCATCCAGGTATTAGGTTCACCATGGCTCGAGAGGTGGATATTGGTACCCCGTACCAGCTTGTAGTTGAGATAGCTCGACTGAGGGATACCGTATGAGAAGCAGGAAGCAGGATGAGCAGGGTCAGAAAGACAAGAGGGCCAGATTTGCAGGTGATTTCAGAGGTGCTCCAGCTAGTGACAGGGGTCAGTTTGGAGGCAGTCAGCCCAGCAGGTCTTCATATGTAGCACCACCACCACCTCCCCGAGGTGTCCTAGTTAGGCCCCAGTTCAGTGCCATGCCAGAGCGCTCCTATTGACCTCCAGCTATTCAGGGTTCTCCTAGTTGTCATTCTAGACATCGTAGATCTTTCGATCCTTATCTCAGTTCTATGCCTGAGTGCTATCATCGCCCTCCGGCCATTCAGGATTCTTCTTCGGGTCAGCAGGATTTATCATCTATGAGATGCTTAGAGTGTGGGAACTTAGGCCATATCAGGAAGAATTGTCCCAACTATCGGGGCAAGGCCGTGCAGCAGTGTCACCAGCCCGCATTTTCTGCACCAGCAGTTCGACCGCCTGGAGGTGGGGGTCAGGTTGGCAGAGGCCGTCCTAAAGGGGGAGCTCAGCCTTCAGGTGCTCCAGCCAGGTTTTATGCCTTTCCGGCCAGATCAGATGCAGTGGCCTCAGACGCCGTGATCACAGGTATTATCTCAGCATGTGGTAGAGAGGCTTCAGTATTGTTTGATCCAGGATCTACTTATTCATATGTTTCAGCCTTATTCCTTTTCTGGATGTCTCTCGAGAGTCTTTGGGATCTCCTATATATGTGTCCACTCCTGTGGGCGACTCTGTGGTGGTAGACCGTGTGTATTGGTCTTGTGTGATCACCTTCTGTGATTTTGAGACAAGAGTCGACCTTTTATTGCTCGACATGGTTGATTTTAAGGTTATTTTGGGCATGGATTGGTTATCTCCTTATTATTCCGTGCTCGATTTACATGCCAAGACAGTTACTTTAGACATGCCTGAGTCTCCTAGGCTGGAGTTGAGGGGTTCTTCAGTTAGCGCATCCAGCCGGGTTATTTCATTCTTGAAGGCTTGACATATAGTCGAGAAGGGTTGTCTAGCTTATTTGGCTTATGTGCGGGACACCACCTCCGAGTCTCCGATGATTGATTTCATGCCAGTTGTCCGAGAGTATGCTAATGTATTTCACTTCGGATCTTCCGGGCATGCCTCCGGACCGTGATATTGATTTTTGCAATTTAGCCCTAGTTACTCAGACTATATTTATTCCTCCGTATCGTATGGCTCCGAAAGAGATGAAGGAGCAGCTTTAGGAGTTGTTAGATAAGGGGTTCATCAGACCGAGTGTGTTGCTGTGTGGTGCTATAATTCTATTTGTGAAGAAGAAGGATGGTCTACGCGGATGTGTATTGATTACCGCCAGTTGAACAAGGTTACCTTTAAGAACAAGTATCCCTTGCCGCACATTGATGATTTTTTTGACCAGTTGCAGGGTGCTCGTGTGTTTTCTAAGATTGACTTGAGATCAGGGTATCATCAGTTGAAGATTCGGGCTTCAGATGTTCCGAAGACTGCTCTTTGTACGAGATATGGCCATTATGAGTTCATAGTGATGTCCTTTGGCTTGACTAACGCCCCAGCAGCCTTCATGGACTTGATGAATAGGGTGTTCAGGCCGTATATTGATTCCTTAGTCATTGTCTTCATTGATGAGATCTTGATTTACTCCCATAGCCTGGGGGAGCACGAGCAGCATTTGAGAGTTGTGCTCCAGACCTTGCGAGAGCAGAAGCTATATGCCAAGTGCTCTAAGTGTGAGTTTTTGTTGGATTCCGTGGCATTTTTGGGGCATGTGGTATCTGGAGAGGGTATCAAGGTTGATCCTCAGAAGATCGAGGCACTTCACAGTTGGTCGCGCCCTACTTCAGCTACTGAGATCAGGAGCTTTTTTGGCCTAGCAGGTTATTATCGCCGATTTTTGGAGGGTTCCTCTTCTATTGCAGCTCCATTGACTAGATTGACTCAAAATAATGCCCCGTTTTGATGGTCTAACAATTGTGAGGCGAGCTTTCAGAAGCTCAAAATAGCATTGACCTCAGCGCTAGTTCTAGTATTGCCATCCGGTTCTGGAAGGTACACAATGTAATGTGATGCTTCGCGCGTTGGCTTGGGGTGTGTGTTGATGCAGGAGGGGAGAGTTATTTCTTATGCTTCACGCCAGCTGGTGATTCATGAGAAGAATTACCATGTGCACGATTTGGAGTTGACGGCGATTGTTCATGCTCTTATGATCTGGAGGCACTATTTGTATGGGGTGTCCTGTGAGGTCTATACTGACCACCGCAGCTTGCAGCACATATTTGAACAGAAAGATCTTAATTTGAGGCAGCGCAGATGGCTTGAGTTGTTGAAGGATTATGATATTACCATTCTTTATCACCCGGGCAAGGCTAATGTGGTTGCAGATGCTTTGAGCTGGAAGGCTGAGAGTATGGGTATCTTGGCTTATATTGCAGCGGAGGAGAGACCTCTAGCCTTGGGCATTCAGTCCTTGGCCAATCGCTTGGTGAGATTAGATCTTTTAGAGCCTCGTCGAGTTTTGGTTTACATGGTTTCTTAGTCTTTACTATTGGGAGAAATTAAGGCCGAACAGTTCTATGATCCATGCTTGGCAGAGCTTCGAGAGACAGTGGTTCAGGGTAGGGCCAAGGAGGTTACTATTTCCGAGGATGGTGTTCTGAGACTTCAGGGCCGCTTATGTCTTCCTAATGTTGATAGCCTGAGGGAGAGGATTCTAGAGGAGGCGCAGAGTTCTCGATATTCTATTCACCCTGGTGCTACGAAGATGTATCGTGATTTGAAGCATCATTTCTGGTGGAGGCGAATGAAGAAGGATATTGTGGAGTATGTGACCAGGTGCCTCAATTTCCAGCAGGTTAAGTATGAGCGCTAGAGGCCGGGAGGCCTACTTCAGCAGATGCCCATTCCTGAGTGGAAATGGGAGTGCATTGCTATGGACTTTGTGGTTGGACTAACCTGGACTTCACGAAAGGTTGACGCGGTTTGGGTCATTGAGGATAGGTTGACCAAACCGGTGCAATTCATTCCAGTGGCTACTACATATTCATCTGAGAGGTTGGCCCAGATCTACATTCGGGAGATAGTCCGGTTGCATGGTGTGCCAGTGTCCATCATATCAGATCGAGGCCCTCAGTTCACCTCGCACTTCTAGAGAGCATTGCATAGTGAGATGGGCACCCAGATAGACCTCAGCACAGCATTTCATCCGCAGACTAATGGTCAGTCAGAGCGTACAGTTCAGATATTTGAGGACATGCTCAGGGCATGTGTGATAGATTTTGGGGGGCAGTGGGACCAGTTCTTGCCTTTGGCCGAGTTTGCTTACAATAATAGTTATCAGTCTAGTATTGAGATGGCACCATTTTGAGGATTTATATGGTAAGCGGTGTCGCTCTCCGGTTAGGTGGTTTGAGCCGGGAGAGGCTCGGTTGTTGGGTACAGATTTGGTTCAGGAGGCCTTGGACAAGGTCAGGATCATTCAGGATAGGCTTCATACAGCTCAGTCCAGGAAAAAGAGTTATACAGATCGTAAGGTTCGAGATGTGGATTTCATGGTTTGTGAGCGAGTATTTCTCCAAGTATCTCCTATGAAGGGCGTGATTAGATTTGGGAAGAAGGGAAAGCTTAGCCCTAGATTCATTGGCCCGTTTGAGATTCTTGATCGAGTGGGAGAGGTGGCTTATATACTTTCTTTGCTGCCTAGGTTACCAGTTGTGCATCATATTTTTCATGTGTCCATGCTTCGAAGGTATCACGGCGATCCAGCCCACGTGTTAGATTTCAGCACTGTCCAGTTGGACAAGGACTTATCTTATGAGGAGGAGATGGTAGCTATTCTAGACTGGCAGATTCGTCAGTTGAGATCCAAGAGTTTCCCTTCTATTCGTAGTCAGTGGAGAGGTCAGCCTCCAGAGGCATCGACCTGGGAGTCCGAGTCCGATATGCGGAGCCGTTACCCTCATTTATTTCCCGACTCAGGTACTTCCTTCTTCTGCCCGTTCGAGGACGAACAGTTGTTTTAGAGGTGGAGAATGTATCGACCCAAGGGGTTATCGCCTATTTTATTACCCATTCCTTACCCTCGAGGCCTTGAAAACCTCATTTATAGTTACCTCGATTTACGTGTGCAGTCCGAGCGCGTAGCCGGACAGCTTAAATGTGAAATTCAGTGGAAAATTCTAAGATTTGATATTAAAATGAATAAATTTGACTTCGGTCAACATTTTGTGTAAACAGACCCAAACCCGTGATTTGACGGTCCCGGAGGCTCCGTAGGAAAATATGGGACTTGGGCGTATGCCCGGAATCGAATTCTGAGGTCCCAAGCCCGAGAAATGAATTTTTGAGTAAAATTGTTCTCGTATTTAAGGAAATTGAAAAGGAAGTCTGATTAGAAAGTGATGGTATCGGCCCCGTAGTTTGGTTCTGGCCCCCGGTACAGGTCTTATTTATGGTCTAAGCACTTTGTGTAATGTTTGGTTGAAGTCGGATTTCGTTTGACGTGTTTCGGACTTAAAATGGGAAATTTGATGTTTTATGAAATTTGATAGAATTCATGGATTTTGAGGCTTAATTCGATGTATATGATGTTGTTCTGGCGATTTGATCGCACGGGCAAGTTTGTAGGATGTTGTGTGAGTTATCTGTGAAATTTGAGGTCATTCCGAGTAGTATAGACCCGTTCGGCGCAATGGGATGAAATCTAGAATTCTTAAAGTTCGTAAGTTTGAATTCAAGGGATTTGGAGGGTGATTTTGAGTTTTAGCGATGTTTTGAGTGTTCCTTAAGCTCGAGCGAGACCGTCATAGGATTTGGGACTTGTTGGTATAATTTGTCAGGGGCTCGGGTGGGATTTGGGGCCTCTGGTGTGACCGCACCTGCGGTCGCCCAGTCGCAGATGCGAGACCGCCCCTGCGGCCCCCTTCACGCAGGTGTGGAAAAAAACCATGGATCACTCTGCTTTCGCAGATGCGAACTTGTGCCCGCTGGTGCGAGTCTGCTAGTGTGGAAATTCTTCGCATGTGCACGTCCGCTGGTGCGGACACTCCCTCGCAGTTGCGACCCCAGCTTCCAGGCCTAACCTCCGCAGGTGCGGCCATTTTCTTCGCAGGTGCGGGACCGCACATGCGGTCCCAAAGTCGCAGGTACGAAGATCCCTGTAAGGCAGACCTATTTAATGTCCAAAAATACGGGTTTCTCCACATAATTTCACCCCCAACCTCCATTGTTGAGCCCAAGAGCTTGAGAAAACAGTCCTTCAACAAAATTCCTTCAAGAGGTAAGTAATTTCATTCCCTTTTACTAATTAAATTCATGAATTGTCAAGAAAATCCTCTACTAATTCCTAGAAAATTCTATGTTTTAGGTAGTAATTGAGTTTTTCGAAAAAAAAATTGGAGAATTATCCATTTAAGGCCATGAATTCTTATATAAATGATATAATTTTGATCCTTAGGCTTTGGGTGAGAGACCTCTTCGAGAATTTTTGGAATCCGAGCATGTGGGCCCAGGGTTCGATTTTTTTTAGAATTCCTCAAGAATGTCGAAATTTGGGTAGACTGGAATGATTTTTCCTACTCTGAGCATGCATTGATGTTATTGAACTATATTTGGATAGTTGCGAGCCGTCGAGGGTAGATTTCGGAGATTCGGGTGCATCTTTGATCCAAGGGGTTGTTTCGTCACGAGGTGAGTCTCCTTTCCAACCTTGTAAGGGGGAAATGTCCTCATAGGTTCCTTGTTGCTATGTATACATGTTGTGGGGGCAGCGTATGTACCAAGTGACGAAAGTCTGTGAGTGGCGACTATATTGCTATGTCGGGTAGCTTTAGGACTCACGAGCATGTCACTATGTGCCTTATTTGTATCTTTTATGTGATAAGAGTTGAAATTATTGTTGAATTGTTATGGAAACATGAAACATGAAACATTTTTATTAGGATCCCAGTTGGCTATTTGTGGTATTGTCACAGTCCTGTTGAGTTCACTGTTGATTTTGTACACACATGTACTTATATATATATACACTTGATATCGAGTCAGCACACGAGTCACAGGGATGATGCGCGACCGTGGGATAGGTTATTATTATTATTATTACTATTATTATTATTATTATTATTATTATTATTATTATTATTATTGTTATTATTATTATTATTATTATTATTATTATTATTATTATCGAGTTAGCACACGAGTCGCAGGGATGGTGCGCGACCGTGGGATAGCTTATTATTATTATTATTGAGTCAGCACACGAGCCGCAGGGATGATGAGCGATCGCGGGATACCTTATAATTATTATCGAGTCAGCATACGAGTCGCAAGGATGATGCGTGATCGTGGGATAGCTTATTATTGTACTGAGTCAGCATTCTAGTCGCATGTATGATTGGCAATCATGGGATAGCTTTATGACCCCAGTCCTTATGACCACCTTTATGACTCCAGCTGGTTTTCTTGTCTTAGTATGTGTATGTTCACTTTTGAGTCACTTAATATAAAAATGGGTGTCAAGTATTTGTTAAGATAAGGTTTTTGGTACCTTGTTGTCCCTTTTCAGTTGTTATCTGGTTTTCGTTATTTGTAACATACTTGTGGCTCATTGTTTTTCCATGCCTACTGTTTAGCCATATTTCGTCATATAAATTATATTGCTGGAACTTAGTGAGTATCTTGTCGACCGCTCGTCACTACTCCTTCGAGTTTGGGCGGGATACTCACTGGGTACATGTTTGTTATGTACTCAAGCTGCACTTTCTTTCCTTTTTTTTTCTGTAGTTAACTGTACAGGTCAGGAGGCTATGACTATCAGGCCGGCGTTAGATACTGACTGGGCTGAGCCGACTTCGCGGTGAGCTGCTCTTCCTGGCAAATCTCTGGCAACAACCTGGAGTTTCCCTTTTGTTATTTTCCCGTCTACTTCATTCAGACTATGGGATTGTATATATATATATATGTTATTCTGGTGTATTCTGATAGTTTCCCGTGATACTCGTGACACTAGTTCCTGGCACACACTTGCATATATTTTGGGTTTTGGGCTGTATTTTCATACATATGCTTATCTTTTGGCTTAAGTATCAGATGTCTTATTTTCATGTCACATGCTAATATCATGTAAATAAATGTTTAAAACTGGTAAAAGTTGGATTAATTAATCACATGGGAAGGGTAACACTTAGTAGAATTTATGTTGGCTTGCCTAACCCTGTTGTTGGATCCCATCACGACCCGTATGGGAAATTGGGTCTTGACAACATGGTATCTAAGCACTAGGTTCACGTAAGTCTCACGAGTCCCACGCAAACCCAGTAGAGTCTTGTGGATCGGTACAGAGACGTCTGTAGTTTTCTTCAGGAGACTACAGGGTGTTAGGAAACCTCTACTTGTTCTTACTCTATCGTGCAGTCTATGATTTACTAAATTCATTCTTCTATTCTCTCACAGATGGTAAGGACGCGTGCATCTCATGTTCCTGATTTGGGAGAGGATGCCGCCCCCGCCGCTCGAGGCCGTGGTAAGGGCAGGGGTAGGGCACCTGCCCGTGGTAGGGGACGAGGGCGTCCCAAAGCTATACCGGCCCCGCCACCAAAGGACCCTATGTTAGAGGAGTAGGATGAGGTTCCCCCAGCAGATCCGGCACCCATAAACTTTATGACGGCGTCGGGCTTCCAAGCAGCCATGGGCCCTATGATGAGATTCATGGACACCATGTCCTAGGCTGGTTTATTTCAAGCAGACCCTATCACTTCACAGGTGGGAGGGGGAGCCCAGACCTATACTGTCCAAGCCGCAGGTCCGACAACAGCATTACATCCCACCCCGGGTACATTGTCCGTGGATGATGCCCAGCCTGTAGCAAGAGCATCGGAGCCCAGACTAGTTATGGGTGGTGACCGGCATAAGATGTTAGACATATGGACCCACTAACGCCCTCCCTTCTTCGGGGGTGAGCGAGGTGAGGATGCCCAGGATTTCATTGATAGGTACAGGGATAGACTACACAACATAGGGATCCTAGCGTCCCATAGAGTGGATTTCACTGCATTCCAGTTAGAGGGCAGAGATTGCAGGTGGTGGCAGTCTTATATTCTTAACAGGCCGGCCTATTCTCTTACTAACACTTGGGAGCAGTTCACATAGATGTTCTTGGATAGATATATTCCACCCTCTGAGAGGGAGGAGCTGAGGGGTCAGTTTGAGCGGTTGGAGCAGGGGCAGATGTCTGTGACGGATTATGAGGCCAGATTTTCAGAGCTTTCATGCCATGCTCTTATGATATTACCCACCGATGGTGAGAGAGTTCGGAGGATTGTGGCAGGGTTGCATCCAGGTATTAAGTCCACCATGGCTCGAGAGGTGGATATTGGTACCCCGTACCAGCTTGTAGTTGAGATAGCTCGACTGAGGGATATCGGATGAGGAGGAGGAAGCAGGATGAGCAGGGTCAGCAGGACAAGAGGGCCAGATTTGCAGGTGATTTCAGAGGTGCTCCAGCTAGGGATAGGGGTCAGTTTGGAGGCAGTTAGCCCAGCAGGCCTTCATATGTAGCACCACCACCACCTCCCCGAGGTGTCCTAGTTAGGCCCTAGTTCAATGCCATGCCAGAGCGCTCCTATCGATCTCCAGCTATTTAGGGTTCTCCCAGTGGTCATTACAGTCATCAAAGATCTTTCGATCCTTATCTGAGTGCTATGCCTGAGGGATCTCATCGACCTCCGGCCATTCAGGATTCTTCTTCGGGTCAGCAGGATTTATCATCTATGAGATGCTTCGAGTGTGGGAACTTAGGCCATATCAGGAAGAATTGTCCCAACTATCGGGGAAATGCCGTGCAGCAATGTCACCAGCCCGCGGTTTTAGCACCATCAGTTCGACCGCCTAGAGGTAGCCCGACAGCTCAAATGTGAAATTCAGTGGAAAATGCTAAGATTTGATGTTAAAATGAATAAATTTGACTTCGCTCAACATTTTGGGTAAACGGACCCGGACCCATGAATTGACGGTCCCGGAGGGTCCGTCGGAAAATATGGGACTTAGGAATATGCCCAGAATCAAATTCCGAGGTCCCAAGCCCGAGAAATGAATTTTTGAGTAAAATTGTTTTCTGAAAATATTTAAGGAAATTGAAAAGGAAAACTGATTAGAAAGTGATGGTATCAGGCCCATATTTTGGTTCCGGCGCCCGGTACAGGTCTTATTTATGGTTTAAGCACTTTCTGTAATGTTTGGTTGAAATCGGATTTCATTTGACGTGTTTCGGACTTAAAATGGGAAATTTGATGTTTTATGAAATTTGATAGAATTCATGGATTTTGAGGCTTAATTCGATGTATATGATGTTGTTTTGGCGATTTGATCATACGGGCAAGTTCGTAGGATGTTGTGTGAGTTATCTGTCAAATTTGAGGTCATTCCGAGTATTATAGACCCGTTCGGCGCAATGGGATGAAATCTAGAATTCTTAAAGTTCTCAAGTTTGAATTCAAGGGGTTTGGAGGGTGATTTTGAGTTTTAGCGATGGTTTGAGTGTTTCGTAAGCTCGAGCGAGTCCGTCATAGGATTTGGGACTTGTTGGTATTATTTGTCAGGGGCTCGGGTGGGCCAAGGCACCTCACGGACCCCGCACGGGGCCAAAAACTAAAAAAATCCAAGGTTGGTGCAGCTGCTTCTGGTGTGACCGCATAAAAGGTACAAATAAGGCACATAGTGGCATGCTCGTGAGTCCTAAAGCTACCCGACATAGCAATATAGTCGCCTCGTACGGACTCTCGTCACATGGTACGTATGCGGCCCCCCCAACGTGTATACATAGCAACAAGGAACCTATGGGGACATTTTCCCCTTACAAGGTTGGAAAGGAGACTCACCTTGCGACGAAACCACCCCTCAGATCAAGGATGCGCCCGAATCTCCGAAATCTACCCTCGACGGCTCGCAACTAGCCAAATATAGTTCGATAACATCAATGCATGCTCAGGGTAGGAAATCATTCTAGTCTACCCAAATTTCGACATTCTTGAGGAATTCTAAAAAAATCCAACCCCGGGACCACATGCTCTTATTCTTAAAATTCTTGAAGGAGTCACTTACCCGAAGCCTAAGGATCAAAATTATATGATTTATCCAAGAATTCATGGCCTTAAATGGATAATTCACATATTTTTTTCTAAAATCCCAATTACTACCCAAAACTTAGATTTTTCTAGGAATAAGTAGAGGATTTTCTTGACAATTCATGAATTTAATTAGTAAAAGGGAGTGAAATTACTTACCTCTTAAAAGAATTTGGTTGAAGGATTGTTTTCTCAAGCTCTTGGCCTCAACAATGGAGGTTGGGGTGAAATTATGTGGAGAAAACCGTGTTTTTGGACATTAAATGGAAGTTTTTAAAGTGGAAACTAATTTAAGAGAATGAAAGGAAACACCTGCTAAGCCTCCAAACAAGCTGAGCCAAGACCTCTAGCAGCCCATGGCTTTCCCGAATTCGCTGAGCCCCACCCAATTCCCCTTTACTCGGTCAAGTCCTTTCTTTAACACCTAACGATGACGCTTCATGTCAAAGTGTAGTCAATTTAATCTTATCCCTTCATCTTCTCACATCTAGCGACCAAGAACTCTACACCTCCCCCCCCCACCTAAATATGTCTGAACCAACCCGACCCTTACCCAGTGACCATCTCTTCTTTCTCTCTCTCGTCTCCCACTGCCAAAAACCCCTATTCGCCACCAGAAATCACCTCACGGTGGCGGTCTACATCCAAATCACCCCAAAATATCACCCTGCAATCCCCTCTCTCCCCTTATTCATAATCTACAATTCCTTTCTCTTAAAAGTTCCTCAAACTTAACGCTTAGTAGATCTAAGAATCTACTAACCCTAAATTTTTCCTTTTCCATTTTCTTCCTCAACTCTGGCCCTTTTCAATTTAAAATCTGCATCAATCGATTTCTCTTAACGTGAGCTATTCATTGGTGTTGCTAGCAGATTATTTCACGGTGGCCGGAGTTTGATCAAATGGGTTTTGACCGGCTAGATAGAGTGCTTTTTATACTTGACTTTTGTGCGTTGTCTGATATCACATGTTTGACCTAATGTGTTAATTGCTGCTCAATTGCCGCTTTGATACTTGTTGAATGTATATAAACAATTGTTACACCACCCTTCTTCTCTCTTAGGCTTCTATATCTTTCTGGAGCGCATGTATGTGCAGCTCTTTTCTATTAGAAGTTTCACACCCATAAGTTTAGAACGGGGATCAGATTGTTTACAAGGCCAGATGACCTTTTGGTTCCCGGTACGTTGTCCCCCCGGCTCGAGTTGTCTGCTTGGGTAAGCCAGGTATAGAACTCCACACCTTTTAAGGTTTAACCATAGAAAAATATAGCCTCATGCCAGATTCCTAGTAGGTACGTTCGTTTGCATCACATGCAATTGACTTTGGGGATTCAAGACAGGGGTTGGGTCCGTCTAAGACATGTCTACCCAAAATTGAAAGACCATCATGATTCATCTTACGTGCTACTTATGCATTTGTTTGATTCAGCATGCATGCCGACTGACTTCTATAATAGCGAAAGAAAATAGAGAAAAATCATGAGAGAGGTAGGTGAAAGAAAATTCACCCTGTTTATGTAATATTTCAGTTTTTGAAAAATCTCGAAACTCAGCCAAAACTTTTTGAAAAGGTTGTTACAAAATGAGCCAAAATTTTCAAAAATGTCATTTCACCTTTTTGTTAAAAAACCTATCGAACTACGCGGGTTTGATTCTCACCAGATGTGAGATACGTAGGAAACCTTTACCAGGTTCGGCCCCACCTATTACAAATATGACTAAAATAAGAAATGTAGTAAAAAATTCTAAATAAAGTCATGTGACACTGTTCTGGTCCAAATAGCCCGAAATGTTCCTTCGGGACGACGGAAGGCTATTTTTTGCAAGAATAGTCGCGCTTGGTCCTTTTTTCTCAAAATTTGCGTCACTCAGTAAGCAAAACCCTAAAATCTTCCTCCTAAAGTGGTGGAGGGTGGTATTTACGATAGTATCCACTTTTGTCTTGACATGGGGTTTGCAAAATTGATGATTTATAGAACTACTTTCAAAATAGTATCACCCTTTAAATCCTTGTTTTTGTCCTTCAAATGTACAAAATTAGCGTCGTCCAAACCATACCCTTGAGAGTTGTGGATGAGATCCATTGACGATTCACATGTGGTGGGAGGATAAAGGGAAAGAAGGACAGGATCAGGTCAACCGGGTTGGGAGCACTCACCGGTCTATTAAAGATCAACCCCAAAAGTGACTTGATAGGGGTATTGGTGCCATTATGGGATCCAGCTCATAATGTGTTCTATTTTTTGGATTTCGAGCGGACACCTATTTCTCAAGATATATCATGCTATGCTGGAAGAAATAACGGTTTAAGGAATAAATATTTGATAGCCCAAGGGCCATCATTTCTCGCCGGTTTTTAGATCTTTTGAAGATAAGTCGGCATATTAAGACAATGGGCCTTACAGAGAGGGTTTTTTCTTTCAAAATCTTGTATCAGGTTTATGGGAACTTAGAGTGATTTGAAATCCAAGAAAATGGGCTTGGCAACAAAGGCAACCAGTCCAAATAGAAGATACACAGGGGATTCGCCTTCATAGTGCCATTATTAGTCGCCCTGGTGTTCCTAAGAGAGGATAGAAACATTGATATATGTCTAGTTGGAGTTGTCCATGTTCTCACTACTTAAGGTAAAAGTACCCTCATACCCATGATTGTATCGAACATATTCCGAGCCTTAACATCTTGCAAGGACAGAACCAAGTTCTTGGAGGGATGCAACCTATTTCTATAGATGTGGATGATCGAACACCTTTGTCACCACCCTAGATACATGAACTATGGCGCTACTGGGGGCAGCTTCATTAGGTAATTTAAAACAAGGGTGGCACGTTTTGTAATACTAGAAGGGGTTCGGGCTTGGATCACCCGTGTTTTTTCATTGACTACGAGTCAAATAGAGTGGACATTAGGTTGGCTTCCTATTGATGAGATCATTCATATGCTGATCACTAGCCTTTGTTTCCTCTTGATGGATCTCCGTAGTATTAAGTCGTACGCCCCATATCTAGTATTGAGACAATTTTGGGAGGTTCCAGCTAGTTCCTAAAGACGAGGACCTTAGTGTTCATGTGATTGAGTTACGTCCTGAAGCTCAGTTTCCCGAAAACGTAGTCCGCCAGATTTGGAGCGAATACCAGTATTTGAGACCAAATACCTGAGTACATGATTTGTCAAGGGGAAAGTTTGAACCCGCATATGCAGCTTGGTATAGAAAAAGAGCAATGGTAAATGATGTTTCTGAAAGACTTACCAAGAGGCTGCACATCCAAGAGTTCATTCATAGAGCACAAGAGTAGTGGGTTTGGGTGGAAAAAGAAAGAAAGTACCAGTCCACAACCAGTACCCTGCAAGAACAACTGAGAGTCCTCAGCTTCCAAAAAGAACTGCAAGCTAATGCCGATGAGGGATAAAAGAAGAGACTGACTCACGAAAATAAGGCCTTTCACGCCGAACTGTAGCAAATGAAAAGAGCATCAAAGGTACCTGTACGAAGTGAAAGAGATTAAAAATCATTAACACTTTGAGGCATAGGGTGTATGATCATGCAACTGATTTAACCAAGCTTGAGAAAGAATTGGTGAGAGTTCGAGAAGGGATAGTTCAGCTAGGCGAGGATTTGGAGAACAACCAAAGGTTGGCCCGCAAAAAAAAAAAAAAGAGTAAACATGTTAAAGATTTCATGACAAAAAGAGAACACTATTACTACCGGTTGAACTAGTTGGAAGGGAATGCAGTGACCCTAAAAAAACTAGAGGGATTAGGCCCATTAGTTTGTAGAAGCCCGATATGATCAGATTAGACTAATGCGCAAAGACCAGACAATCCTAGAGTTTAGAATCTGGGAAATAGATGACTACACTATCAAGAAATGCAATGATTGTGAACTGATGACCAAGGCCATTTTCTTCACGCGAGGCCCTGGTTGGAGTTTTAGAGTCGATTTTCCGTTATACTAGTTGCTTTTGATTTTTAAATATGTAGTTCACCTTCCCAAAGTGAGTTTGTTGTTTATTATCCATTTCGAGTCGGTTGTTCTTTGTCTGGTTTGAGTCTGTTGTTTATCATTTGTTTTAAGTATGTATGATCCATTACAGAGTAATTTTTAATGTTGTTTTGATTCATTGTAATGAAACCCAAAAATATTTGTTATTGAAATATTAACAACCGCAAATTCTGTCCTTTAATTTTGCATTTATTCCCTGAACTACATAATGGTCTGATTCACACAACTTCATGATACGTAGAAAATCCTGGAATGATGTGATCAAAACCATAAATAAACTGAGTGAAAAGAAAACAAGAAGAGGAAAACAAAGAGTGATAAGACCAAAAAGAGAGTTCGAAAGAGAAGGAACAAAAATATGGAATGTATAAAAGCCAGAATGAAGCATACAAGCGCTCAAACACACGATAGAAGAATTTTAGTTGTTAGGTGCATTACATCCCTACGTTCGATTTTCTATCTGTTAAATGCTCTGAACTCAAAAGTTTGTTGTGTGTGCTAAAAATTCGGGTTATGTTTTTAGGTGGTTGGTTTTGTGGTATCTTGGCATCCCATACGTACTTTACCTGCTTAAAAGGAAAAGTTCCAATAGCTTCAAAGAGCAATCTGCCAATTGTTAACCCCGAGGATATCCTGGCACCGACTATTCCTCAATAGTTCATGTGGTCGAGGAAAATAGAATCTTGCGCGTCCACATGAAGGAGATACGGGATTCATACTCTAAAGGAAGAACCCCCCACTACCATTCCTAGTTTCCCGCAATTGATTCCTATAATAACTGGGGCCACCAACGTCCCCACGACAAACCCATTTGTTCCATATAAGTACCCTTCCAATCTCGAGGGCAACACTCGTTTCTCTCTCTGCAGCTTCCACTTTCACCATATCAGAACCAAGCATACCAAGGCCATACACCGAGCCTCCAATCTTTACCTTGCTAGGTCTGCACGTTCCACAAGAAGTCACATATGCCACCCTATATTCGTTCATTCAACCTCCTCAATATGACTTTACGATTGAGCAATAGAGAACCAATTGCCAACCGAAAATGTTACTGCACTCAACTGAGGGGTGCTTGTTAAAAAGAAGAGCTGTTGATGGCCTACTTCGGAGAAAGCATCACGCGAATAGCTTTGAATAGTATATGGATCAAAAAACCTCTTATTGGCATGTGTGAGATGATCTGGCTCGGGATTTTGTTTGACAAGTTTAATATAATGTGGATATTTCACCTCATAGAAACTCCGTGTCAAACTTAAGGAAGAAGCCCACAGAAAGTTTCTACGAATATGAAATCAAATGGAGAGATCAAGTTGCAATGGTAAAGCCTCTGATGGGTGAGGAAAAAGTGATCGCGGTGTTTTTGCAAGCCCAAAAAGCGGATTATGTAAGGACCCGTAAATGTTTTCCTAAAATCTGGGATTCTGTGATGCCGAACTAGGCGTAAAGAAGTTAAAGGAAAATGTTGACAAAAATAGGGCATGTCTGTAGCTCATTATGAGGCCTTAGATTCACTCTGCGGACCGCAGAATGGACGTAGAGTAAGCCAGCCATTTGGGCCATTTTTTGTGTCATTGTTTTGGCCCATTATTCGACCGCATAACCATTTAGGGGGATGCACTTTGATCACATATCCGATTTTGAGATTTTTCATGCGGGAGTTCTACGGCATATTATGCGACTGCATAATAGATGTGTGGATCGCAGACTGGTCGCAGACCGAAGCAGAAATATGTCGGGGTTGAGGGCCATTATGCGGCCTATTTTGTGGACCGTAGAATCATTATGTGGTCTCATTTGCGACCGCAGACCCTCTTCCGGAGCTTCATTTTTGGGGTTTTTTAAACCTGACCCAATTTCGTTAAAGCACCAACACTAGGCCACTTTGAAGCTATTTTCTTATATTCTTAGAGTTAGAGAGAGAGGGTCCTAGAGGGAGAAAGTAATCCTCATCAAATTGCTCTTCAGCTATTATCTAAAACCTTTGAATATTGTCAAGAGAGGAACCTAAGTCTTCTTTCTAAGAGGTAAGATTATATCACCCAAATTCGTAATATCAAAATGCAATTAAAATGGGCCACTAGAAAGGTAATTAATGGGGATGTGAGTGATTATCTTGCATGCACGTGTTGCAAAAGAATGTAGAGAGATTGTGAGCTAAAGAAGGTGAAGAGTGGGGTGTGAGATGATGGAATCTTTCAAAAAATAAAAGGGTCTTAAGAATATAATGCACACCTTGGGTTTGATGATGTGGTCAAATGAGCTAGAATCTTGATCATCCTTCTAATTCTTGATTCAATTTGTTGTACTCCTAAAATAGATTGAAGGTGGTAAGGGTTCCAGAATTATTGTAGAAATTAAGGAAATCTCAATTGAGGTATGTTTAACTAAAACCCCTCTCCTTAGAATAGAACCCCATGGTGTTCATGCTATCGGTGAAATTTCCAAATTGATCGTTATAGGAATTACTATTCCGAATGTGCTTGTGTTGAGAAATATATGTACAATATGTGTACCAATGTTTTCATCATGATTATCTTATCATTTGAGGATGTATTAAAAATATGCAATATGTGCTACAAATTCCTTACATGGCAGGTCTTATTGTTGTTGCTGATAATGTTATTTAAATGTGTAAAAAGGGAAACTTGAATTGTGAAACGCGGCCAAGATCCAAGTATGAAATGCGATTATTGATAGAAAATAGTAATGTATTAGGCAAGGTGATCTAGAAGATCGGGCCGTGATCGAACGCCATGCCGCACACATGGTGGTGACTATGCTGAAAATTTAAATTTAAATTGTGATTAAGGTTGATGTCTCAAATGAGACGACCTAGCCGATCGGGTCGTGATCAGACTCCGCGTAAGAATGTGGTGGTATTGTGGATAATGGAGTATCAATACTTAAGATGTCTCAAATCTAAAGCCATAAAAACTTACTTGAAAGCTTATGTGATTCTTAATTTGATGTTGTGTTGTTATTTAAGGATTTTATTGATTTTATGACTACTTCCTTCTTGTATTATTGTTCAATCTAATGATATGGTGTTTAGTTATACATACTAGTGCTATTCGACGGCACTAACGTCCCTTTTTTCGGGGGCGCTGAATATTTAATTGATACAGGTGGTTCCACGACAGGCTGCATCGACCAGTGTTAGCGGTATACTCCTCCCAGCAGTCATGGTGAAAACCATTTTATTTCGGGGTCGTACATCTTTTGTTCCTTATGTATTGTACTTGAGGTATAGTCGGGGCCTTGTTGCCGGCACTTTTGTAGTACCCTTTTGTATCTACTTAGAGGCTCCGTAGATACTATGTGGGTTGTATATGGGTATTAGAAAGGTCATCGGAGTATGTTGTATTTTAGACTCTTGTTCAACCCAATCATGTAAATGTGGGTACTTGAAACTTATCAATGATGTAACAAATGAAATGACTTAGTAAGGTATATACGATCTTCCTATTGCTAATTAATGAAAGCATGCCCTCTCTTGATCACAAGTGAGCCGAGTAGAAAGTGTCTAACATGATTGAGCGCCGGTCACGCTCCTTGATTTTGGGTCGTGACAGATTATTTCTAGAACATGATGTCGGCTATAGGCAAGCCATTTGCTGAGGCCATCAAAATCACGAAAATGGTAGAGAATGGGTTGAAAACAGGGAAAATATTGAGCTACACCGCCCTTAAGGCCACACCACATGCTATTCAGAGAGGCTCGGGAGATTTGTCAAATAGAAAGAAGAGAGAAGTGGGAGTCATGATGGCTTCGAGTTTGAGGGAGGCCCTATTTAATCAATCACATATTCTTCCTAGAACCCTATAAAACTATTACAAAAATCAAGATGTTGTCTATGCCGAGGCACAACCTCATTATGCAGTGATGAATGCACAACCCTATTCCCGACCCCAAAATAGAGCTCTATTTCCTAGAAATTCATGTCCCTACCAAGCACCATATAGTCCACACCCTCAACAAAAAGCTCCCCTATACAATCCTCGTCCAAGAGAGACCCCCTCCCTTAGGAGAAATTAGTTCACCCTTCAAGTGTATTTCAAAAGCTGAACAGATTGGGTCTATTACAACCCATGGCTCCAAACAGAACAAACCCTGACTCCCTTTCCTACCGAGTTGACGCTAGATATGAATACCACTCGGGAGTAGTAGGGAACGATATAGACGATTGTTACTCTTTCAAAAGAGCAATAGAGGACCTAATTGAAGTCAAGGCAATAGTGATTAGGGAAGAAGAGGCCCCTAATGTGACAAACCATCCTTTGCCTACTCGTAATAATGGACCAGTCATCGGGATGATTTGTGATGATCATAAATTTTATCCGGCCTTGAAAGCCATTGTCTCTATTTCCACAGCTAAGGTGAAACCCAAAGCTGTTGCAAAGCCATAGAAGAAATCTATCGCAGTCCCTTGGGCATTTGAAAATCAAAGCTTGAACCTGCTCCTAAAAAAATTGGTTCTCTATGTCCCAAAAGTATCAGGGAAAGGATAGCTTATCCTCTATGTCCCAAAGAAGGTTGATGAGAGAAACCTTGAACATAACGTACCCAAGTTATACGTGCCGAGATAGCAACCACAAGCAGCACGGGGGCCTTGAATTCCACCAAGGCTGACTGAGCCAATGGTCATTAGCCCTACGCCCCAAACTCAAGTGAAATATACTAAGGCAGTCCCCTAGAACTATAACAAAACTGTTGGCACCTGTAAAAGGAAAGAAATTGCAGGAGAGGTCAATGAAATGACGTGGTCTTGGAGGTACTATACCCCGTACAAGTTGAGAAATGCCAAGCAAAATTGGGATAATCAAATTCCTCCAAAGAAGCCAGTTAGTAGTGAAGAAGCACAAGATTTTTTTGGAAAGATGAAAGCTCCAATGTATTCCATAATAGATCAACTCTGAAATACTCCCTCACATATATCACTCGTGTCCCTACTTTTGAGTTTAGATGATCACCGCTAGGTGTTACTCAAAACCTTAAATAAGGCCTTATGTCCCAGATGAAACAACGATGACACATTTTGAGAGGATGGCTGAAAGATTCTTTGAGGCCAACAAGATATCTTTTAGCAACGGTGAATTGCCCGTTGAGGGATCTGCACATAACAAAGCCCTTCACTTGACTATTAAGTGCGAAGGATATTATGTGAAAAATGTTATCCTGGATGGTGTCTCAAGAGTGGGAATTTGTCCGCTATCTACAATCCAAATGATGAAGATCGGTACGGATAGTATCCACGCTACTGGAGCTATCTCTTCCAAAGGGACACTATCGAGGAAATTGATTTGACGTTGACTATTGGCTTGATGGATTTGGAAGTGACCTTGCAAGTGTTGGACATGGAGACATCGTATAACTTTCTTCTCGTAAGATCTTGGATTCACGCTGCTGGAGCTGTCCCTTCCATGCTCCACCAAATGGTCAAATTTGAGCACGACAATCCAGAAATTATCGTTCATGGGGAGATACATGCAAATGGGAAACTCGTAACATCAAACTCATACATACATGCAACATGTGGAAGATCTCAATAAAAGGTCTAATTTTGTTGAATTCAGGTACATTCCTCGATTCCACAATGAGCTAGCAGATGCATGAGCTACTTTGGCTTCAATGATCACATATTCGGGTAACACTCATATTGACCCGTTGTAGATTCAAGTCCGTGAAAGGAATGGTTATTTAAATATAATTGAACTGGAATCGGGTGGTAATCCATGGTACCATGATATAAAAAGGTTTTTGAAAACAAAAGAGTATTTGGAACAAACATGCGGAGACCAAAAAAGGACCATTGTCGACTTGGTAGTAGTGCTTTTTGAGTGGAGAAATTTTGTACAAAAGAACTCCATTTCTGAATCTGTTGAGATGGTGTAGATTCCCGAGAAGCCGAGATGATCATGAATGAAGTACATTCAGGAGTATGTGGGCCCCATATGAATAGGTACTTCCCTGCAAAGAGAATACTCCGAGCAGGTTATTTTGGATGACCATGGAAAATGATTGCTTCAGCTTCATTCACAAATGTCACCAATGTTAGATACACAGTGATCTAATTCACTTGCCTCATTCAGAGTTGCATCCCATTTCAGCACCTTGGTCGTTCATCGCCTGGGGCATGGATATTATTGGACCAATCGAGCCAAAAGCTTCAAATGGTCACATATTCATTCTGGTTGCCATTGGTTATTTCACAAATGGGTCTAAGCAGTCACCTTCAAAGTTGTTAGTAAAAGAGAAGTGGTAGATTTTGTGCATTCTAACATTATTTGCCATTTTAGTATTCCTAATACAATCATTACCAACAATACCGTAAATCTAAACAGCCACTTGATGAGAGAGAGGTATGCGAGCAATTAAAAATTACACATCACAATTCTACCCCTTATTGGACCAGGGTCAATGGTGTCGTTGATGATTAAAACAATAACATCAATAATATCCTTAGGAAAATGGTTCAGTGTCCCAGGTAGTGGCACAAAACGTTGACTTTTGCACTATTGGATATCGCAAAACCGTGCGCATCAGTTTGGGCCACCCCCTACTTATTGGTTTACGATATTGAAGTCATCATACCAGCAAAAGTGGAAATTCCCTCTCTTCGTATCATTTTTGAAGCTCAGATAGAGGATGAGGAATGGGTTAAGACCTGATTGGAACCACTGACCTTTATTGATGAAAAACGATTGGCCACAGTTTGTCACGGGCAATTTCACCAACAATGAATGGCTCGTGCCTACATCAAGAAAGTGTGACCCAAAAAGTTTGCAATGAGGCAAATCGTTCTAAAGAATATCCTTCCACATCATAAAGAAGCTAAATAAAAATTTTCCCCAAATTGGAAAGGTCCATATATTCTTACAGGAGTAATGCCGAAGGGAGCCTCGTACTTGCGAGACAATGAAAGAAATGACCTCAAGACAACTGTCAATGTAGATGTAGTCAAACAGTACTATGTTTGATTTATCATTCAACATTAATGCTCTCAGGTTGGGATGATAAAGGATTTCACTCTCGCTACCCAAACATCGCTAACCCTTTTTTAAACCCTTGGTTACTTTCCTTTGATTTCCCTTTTTGGAACCTCGTTGAAAAAAGAAGAAAAAAAGAAGAAAAGAAAATAAAAGAAAGGAAAAAAAGAGCAAATAAAAAAAACAGCTTTCATGTTTACTGAACTACGTCCGACCTGATTTCGAAAGGATACATAGGCAGCCTCACTCTGGGGATCGGTCACACGAACAAAAATCCACATTTTCCCCAAAGGATAAAATTGGGGCAGCAATTACTGTATTTCAGCGATGGATTTTCCCGAGAGGTTCCAGAGTTGTAGTTCAATCCACATTCTTTTTTCCCAAAATCCTTTTAAGACCTTCTGACCAATCGGTGAGAATGTTGAAGAATCAAAGGCCACAACTATTTAGGTATGATGTCAACAAGAATGAGAGAAATAAAATGAGAGAGTCTTGTTGGTGAAAACCCTCAAGGTTACCGTAAGGTGATGGTAAGTAGAAAAATAAAAATGAGAGTGTCTTTTTTATAAAAATCCTCATGGGCGTCACAAGGAGATGGTAAGTAGAAAAATAAAAATGAGAGAGTCTTATTGGTGAAAACCCTCACGGGCACCGTAAGGTGATGGTAAGAAGAGAAATAAAAACGATAGTATTGTTTGTAAAACCCGTAAGGGAACTATATGGAGACAACGAGAAGATAAATTAGAGAGACCAGATAGTGAAAACCCACAAAGGGCATTTCTGATTGAAAAGAGGATCCACACAGACATGGCATCAACACAGTCCTGAGCAGGGTTTATCGGTTCAAGATAAGAGTTGTGATGAATTTTTGAGATTCGGACAGTGTACACGGATCAGGCATCCAATCCAAGATGCATGTCCTATTCATTGAAGTCTACATGTACTCCTAGATAAGTCCTTCTTTCCGTTCCCTAGTAGAGCACCTCTTGTTTAAACTCTTTCTTTTCTTCAATTGTTAACTCACCTATAAATTTGAAGTTTTATTGAATCCCTTCCAGTCTAACTCTGGGTCAAAATTAGATAATAAAAAAAATAGCAAGACTGATTACACGGCTCCCATTTGGCGTGAGCTGATATATTAAACTTCGAGTCGTCGAGTCGTCCTCGACTGACCATGATTGGAAGATACTCTAAAATTTTAAACTTCGAAAGAAAGAAGTCAAATTGAAATTCCCATAGAGAAAAATTAAAGTTGAAAAAGGTTAAGTCCCACTACACGACTAACTGTCATGAAAAATATTTGAAAAGATAAAGGTTCCCCGGGGCGAGAAATGTATATGATATTCAAGAAACAACCAGTTGCAGTTGAAATCATCATCCAAAGAATATGGGCCGAGATCAAGTGTCCAAAGCACTCAAGGCTACAAACCAACCACCGTTCAGAACTAGCAGTTGTTCTTTGTTAAAAAAATAGTAAACAAGTGCAATGCAAAAACAATCTTGCAAGAAGTGGGTACACACTTCCTAGTTGATGATAGGGTACACCAATCCCTAGTTGTGTTTTCCAACGTACGGTACACCACTCCTTAGTTGATGATTTTAGGCATAAGGTACACTACTCCCTAGTCTTTTTACCAATATAGGGTACACAAATCCCTAGTTGTGTTTTCCAACATAGGGTACACCACTCTTTAGTTGACGATTTTAGACATAGGGTATGTCACTCCCTAGTCTCTTTACCAGTATAGGGTACACCAGTCCCTAGATGTATTTTCCAATGTAGGGTACACCACTCCCTAGTGTATGATATTTTAGATAGAGAGTACACCAATCCCTAGTGTTATTGCTAGTATAGGGTACACCATTCCCTAGTTGCATCTATCTCATTTAAGGTACACTAATCCTTAGGTGAGGTAACACTTTGACAGTAAGGGCACATCATCCCCAAAAGAATCATGATTTACCTAGGGGACTCCAATCCCAACATTTAATTTCTTTAAATAACGAAATAGTGTAGAATTTTTGTTACAATAACTCACTAAATTTCCTAGTGAAAACTGGGGTAGGAAATTTTGTTTGTTGGATTGATTTGGTGTCTAAGCATGTCTTGCCTCAAGGAACAGGGGTTGAGATTACAAAAAGAAAAAATCTCAATCCAAAATAAAGAAAAATGTAATAAAAGAAGTGAATACAAGGTGCAAAAGTAGATAGAAAAGGATATGGATAGCTCAAGAAATGACTTAAGTCACGAGCATTTTTGTTAGAGAAGAAATTGTAGAAGAGTAAACTAGCACCTATAGCAAACATGCATCAAGGTTTAAATCACAGTCTGCATGAAAAACCAATCAAGACTCAAGACCAAGCATCAGAAGATTTATAGATAGGAATCTTGTAACTCTTAGTTGATAAGAATGTTTAGTTTCTTTTGATTTTGATTTTGATTTTGGTGTAATAAGGAGTTCAGCAAGCAGTAACGATAGCAACAATAGTGAAATCATATCTTTTAGGTAGTCCCATGTAACGACCCGATCGGTCATTTTGCATTATCGGACCCTATTCCCCTAAATGAAACTCCCCATAGCGGCTTATTATGACTAATTACTTGCGGGGACTGGTGGTTCGGGATTCGGAAGTGTTTAGAGTGCTATAGGAACACTTAGTTCCTTAAGGTTGGCTTTTAAGGTCAAGTTTAAATTTGGTCAACAATTTTAGTAAATGACCTCGGAATTGAGTTTCGACGATTCCAGTAGCTTCGTATGATGATTTCGAACTTGGGCGTATGTTCGGAATGGGTTTTGGATGACCCAGGAGCGTTTCCGCGCCCAATATTGAAATAAGAGTTCCTTAAGTTCCTATTTTGTGGTTTGGGATGTGTTTTTGAGTTATCAAGGTCCGAACGGAATTCCGAGACCGGGAATAGTTCAGTTATGTCATTTATGACTTGCTCGAAAAATTTGGTGTCATTCCGAGTGATAGGTCGATTCGGCGCGTTGTTAGCGAAGTCTAGAAAACTTAAAGTTCCTAAATTTGGTTCTAGGGGTTTTGAGGTGTGATTTTGAGTTTTAGCGTTGTTTTGACTGTTAGTGTATTTGGACGGTGGATCAGCTGGGCCCAGGTGCCTTCCGAACACCACACGAGGCCAAAAACCAGCTGAAATAGCTGCTGGTGTACCTGTCCTGGTGTGACCGCAGGTGCGGTTGCCCAGCCGCAGGTGAGCATAAATTGATGCATTTGTATAATATTTGGCTAGTTTCGAGTCCTCGGGTGTAGAGTTCGGAGTTTCGGGCATGTTCTTGGTCCGGAGGGTAGATTCGACATGAGGTGATTCTCCATTCTAACCTTGTAAGAAGGAACTGTCCCCTAGGTGATTTAAATGCTATATGTGATAACTGTGGGGGCTACGTGCGTACAAAGTGACGAGAGACCGTACGTGGCGGCTATTATTATTATGTGTGGATAGTTAGGCCCATATCATGCCTTGTGGTTTACTTGATATGAACTATATGCTTAATAAATTAAATGTTACATGCGGCTCATTTACCCTGAGATCATGGAATTTGAGAAAATTTGTAAAGAATTGTCTATTGAAAGGTAATTTAAAAAGGAATAATGTTTGTGCATGTGACCGCTTCGCAATTTACATTCCGCGAGCGGAGTGTGGTTTCCCCCACTCTTATGGGAATGGGTCGTACGCCACGGGGGATTGAGAGATGCACTTTTGGTTAGGGCCATTCGATCCTCGGTAGTGCATAGAGAGGATTACTTCATGGTATAGATGCATTTTTGGTTCGAGCCGTTCAATACTCGGCAGTGCATAGATGTGAGCACATTATGGAAAGGTGCACTTATGGTTCAGGCCTTTCGACCCTCGGCAGTGCACGGACATGACTATCTTATGACAACCGCCGGTTGTCCTTACCCTGTATGCGCATGATTTATTTTTTACTAAAATTCATGGACATTGATTTGACAAATATATATATATATATATATATATATATATTTGCTGTTTCACAACCTTTACATGCCTACTGCTTTTATCAAATTATGTTAAACTATATTGTTAGACCTCAGTGAGTGTCACGTCGACCTCTTGTCACTACCTCTTTGAGGTTAGGCGGGATACTCAGTGGGTACATATATGTTTATGTACTCATGATACGCTTATATACTTAATTGTACAGGTTCTGAGGCTGGAGCATCTGGTTGTCCGACCGGAGCTTGATTTGATCATAGATGGACCTGACTTCACAGTGAGTTGCTTTCTCTTGGCGATATCTGGCAGCACCATGGGGTTTTCTTTTGCTTATTTCCCGTCTATTTCCTTCAGCAGAAATTTACTTAATATAATAGGCCAAATTTTTATATACAGTACTGCCATCCCCAAAACCCCGAGCCAACATGTCATGAGCATCTAGTGAAATAAGCCAAAATAAAGTATTATGATACAAAACTCCGAATCAAAGATAAAATACAACAGAGATGCTGCGAACGCTGAACAACTACCTCTAAATCCCCATGATCCGGCTCCGCTGCGATATATGTATAAAGCTAATGCTCGATGTCTTCTCCTGAATATGCACACAGAGGTGCAGGGAGTAATGTGAGTACGCCAACTCAGTAGTAATGGAAATAAAGCAAGTCAAAGTAGCAAGGAATCACATAAAAATCAATGCCATCCAATCACAATATACACAGCCTTACTTTCCAATAGTATACGTAGATATACGAAGTCATCATGCCTTAGAAATCAACTTCATAAAACCCCTTAAAACAATGCACTTTTTTAACAACTTTAAAACAAGATTTGGTATGCAAATAAATGTAGTGAAATCATATGTAGCCCCTCGGGCAAAAACATATTTCATAATCATCCCCCCGAGCATGCCTTACAATACCTCAGCACCTCACAATCACTCAACACATCACAGCCACTCATGCCTCCCAATCACTCAATCACTCGCACTCGGTGCGTTCACTGGGGTTGTGTACACACTCCGGAGGGGCTCCTTCAGCCCAAGCGCTAATATCACTCAGCACCTCACCATCACTTTTGGCCCTGGGCCACACTCGATGGAACAACTCGATAAGCCCCTCGGGCGAAGTAGTAGAACGGGGTACTCGACCCAAAAACATCATTTTAATGCTCATGTAGTGTAAATCAGACTGAGTTTCAAATAAAACGGTATGCACAATGATACTGAGTAAAACCATCAACAGGTAGTGAGGGAAACAACAGTGAAACACCCTCAAAGGGTCTAAACAAATCGGCAAGAGGACCCAAACACTGCTTACAGCCCAAATAATTCACAAATCTTTAGAACATAATTTATCACAAGCTTTTGAGTAAATATGCCGCTCATTAGTTTCCGCGGACAGGACCCAGACAAATCAAAAAATCAGTACGCGCTACATATTCATCATCCGACACATGCGCCGTTCCAAATTCAGTGAGAAAATAATGCAGTCCATGATTCCATACCCTCGGGACAAAATTTAAGACCATTACTTACCTCTACCGGGTCGCGACACTAGTCCGCTATGCCTTTCCCCTCAAATTAGCTCCCGATTGCTCCGAATCTAGCCAAAAACCGGTTAACATTATCAATATATACTCAAGGAACACAACCCAATCAAAAATTATCAATTTAGTCAAAAATCTCGAAATTCAGCCAAACCCGAGCCCCGGGCCCATATCTCGGAATTAAAATTTTTTTACATCATTAGAACCCTCGTCCTCCCACGATTCTATACATACTAAGCACTAAAATCGGACCACAATTGCCCACTCAAATCCATAAAAGAAAAATAATTCTCATGGACCCTTCTTCCCCCAACTTAGCTAAATTTCAAAAAATATTGTGGTTTAATTACTCAAGAATTGACATAGAAACGTGTTATGAAGTTGAAATTCTTAACTCCAAATGATTTCCCTTGACTTCCCTTCAAGATCCTGTCAAAAGCTCTCAATTTCTCATGCAAAAATGGTGGAAATGAAACAAAATTCGCACTTTAGGCTTTTTAAACATTCTGCCCAGCCACATAAATTCCTTCTTCGCGAACGCGTCACTATGACCGCGTTCGCATAGAACAATGTCGAACAGGCCCAAAACGAACACTATGCGGACGTGACCTACACCTTGAAAACACGAAACCCTTCCTCCCAGGCCTTTGCGAACGCATAGGCCAAAACACCTGGGGGTCCCCAATACCCCCCTCTTCTTTGCGAACACATGACCTTAAACGCGAACGCGTTGACCAGCACACTCAGATCTCCGCGTTCTCATCCTTCTCTTCACGAACGTGAAGAACAACAACTGAGTTCCCCCAAACAACTCTTTGCGAACGCGGCCTCCCACCCGCGAATGTGAAGAACCAAAGTCTCTGCAACAAAACCAGAAAATCTGCCAAGTTCAAAACTCAAAAATTGATCCGTTAATCATCTGAAAAATAGCCGAGGCCCTCGGGACCTCAACCAAACATACCAACATATCCCATAACATCATTCAAACTTAGTTGGGCCTTCGAACACCAAAAACAACACGAAAACACAAAATTTACATCAAATACAAGCCTAAGAACTTTGAAATTTCTAAATTTCGCCAACTACGCTGAAACCAACAAAAACACCTCCGATTGACATGAAATTTTGCAGACATATCAAAAATGACATTATAACCCTGTTCCAACTTCTGGAATTCCATTCTGACCTCGATAACATATTTTCCACTGCCGACCGGAAATTGCCAAAAACTAACTTTTGCCAATTCAAGCCTAATTCTACACCGGACATCACAAAAATATTCTGAACAAACTCCCAAGTCCCAAATCACCTAACGAAGCTATTCGAGCCATAAAATCCACATTCCGAGGTCGGTTACCAATAAGTTAACTCTCAGTTGACTTTCTCAACTATTAGGCTACTTTAAAAGGCTAAATGCCTAAACTCTCACCATAACCACTCCGGACCCAAACCAACTGATCCAACAGATCAAAAACAAGATAGCGATACATAAGAAATACAGAAATAGGGGAAATGGGGTAAATCTCACGGAACGACCGGTCAGGTAATTACATCTTCCCCCTCTTAAACAAACATTCATCCTCGAACGGGTCTAGAAACATACTTGAGTCTCAAATAAGTTAGGATATTTGTCCCGCATCTCCCGCTCGATCTCCCAGGTGGCATCCTCCACCGGCTGCCCTCCCCACTGAACCTTCACTGAAGCTGTATCTTTAGACCTCAGCTTCCTGACCTGGCGACCCAAAATAGCCACTGGCTCTACCTCATATGACAAAAATAGCCACTGGCTCGAAACATGGAATACTGGATGAATACTCGATAAACTGGGAGGCATAGCAAGCTTATAAGCCACCTTCCCAACCCTCTGAAGTACCTAAAATGGCCCAATGAACCTAGGTCTCAGCTTTCCTCTCTTCTCGAATCTCATAACACCCTTCATGGGTAACACCTTCAGCAACACCTTATCCCCAACCATGAAAGACACATCTCGGACCTTCCGGTCTGCATAACTCTTCTGCCTAGACTACGCCGTGCGAAGTCGCTCCTAAATCAACTTTGCCTTACTCAAATAATACTGAACCAAGTCTGTGCCCAATAGCCTAGCCTCGCCCGGCTCAAACCAACCAACCGGAGATCTACACCTCCTACCATACAAGGCCTTATACGTAGCCATCTTATTACTCGACTGATAGTTGTTATTATATACAAACTCCGCTAGTGGCAGAAATTGATCCCACGAACCACCAAAGTCAATCACACAAGCACGCAAAATGTCCTCCAAAATCTGAATGGTACAATCTGGCTGCCCGTCGGTCTAAGGATGAAATGCTGTGCTCAACTAAACCTGAGTACCCAACTCTCTCTGCATGGCTCTCCAAAACTGAGATGTGAACTGAGTGCCCCTGTGGGAAATGATAGAAACTGGAACCCCATGCAAATGGAAAATCTCCCTGATATAAATCTCAGCTAACCTCTCCGATGGATACGTAGTAACAACAGGAATGTAGTGCACGGACTTGGTCAGCCGATCCACAATAACACATATAGCATCAAACCTCCTTGAAGTCTGTGGGAGTCTAACTACAAAGTCCATGGTGATGCGCTCCCACTTCCACTCCGGAATATCAAACCTCTGAAGCAATCCACCAGGTCTCTAGTGCTCATACATAACCTGGTGACAGTTGAGACACCGAGCCACAAACTCCACAACACCCTTCTTCATTCTCCTCCACCAATAATGCTGCCTCAAATCCTGATACATCTTCGGCGGCACCCGGATGGATGGAATACCGCGAACTATGAGCCTCTGCTAGAATCAAATCTCGAAGCCCATCTACATTGGGCACGCAAATCCGGCCCTGCATCGTCATGACCCCATTATCACCAATAGCCACATCTCTAGCATCACCACGGCGGACCCTTTCCTGATGAACAAGCAAATGTGGATCATCATATTGGCGTGCTCTAATCTGATCGTAAAGTGAAGACCTGGAGGCTACACAAGCCAACACCCGTGGGGGCTCTGATAGATCCAATCTCACCAAATGACCTACTAAGGCCTGAACATCAAGGGCTAATGGCCACTCTGCTACTGGAAGGTAAGCTAAACTCCCCAAACTCTCTGCTCTGCGACTCAAGGCATCGGCCACTACATTGGCCTTCCCCGGATGATATAAGATAGTGAGGTCATAATCCTTGAGGAGCTCTAACTATCTCCTCTGACGCAAATTCAAGTCCTTCTGCCTCAGCAGATACTGCAAACTGTGATGATCAGTGAAAATCTTACACTGCACTCTATACAAATAATGCCGCCAAATCTTCAAGGCATGGACAATGGAAGCTAACTCAAGATCGTGCACTGGATAATTCTTCTCGTGCACCTTCAACTGTCTGGACGCGCAGGCAATCACCCTACCGTCCTGCATCAACACTGCTCCCAAACCAACTCTAGAAGCATCACGATAAACTGTGTAAGAACCCGAACCAGCAAGCAAAACTAGTACTGGAGCTGTAGTCAATGCTGACTTGAGCTTCTGAAAGCTCTCCTTACACTCCTCAGACCATCTGAATAGAGCAACCTTCTGGGTCAATCTGGTCAAAGGCAAAGCAATCGAAAAGAATCCCTCCACGAAGCGACGATAATATCCTGCCAAACCAAGGGAACTCCTAATCTCTGTAGCTGAGGACGGTCTGGGCCAACTCAACCTGAATCCCCTCAATGGACACCACGTGCCCCAAGAAAGCTACCGATTCCATCCAAAACTCACACTTGGAGAATTTTGCATAAAGTTTCCCCTCCCTCAATCTCTGCAACACAACTCTCAAATGCTGAGCATGCTCTTCCTGGATACGAGAATAAACCAAGATGTAATCAATGAACACAATGACGAAGGAATAAAGATAAGGCTGAAACACGATGTTCATCAATTGCATAAACGCAGCTGGGGAATTGGTCAGCCCAAAGACATAACCAAGAACTAATAAGGACCATACCTGGTCCTGAAAGCTGTCTTCGGAATATCAGAATCCCGAAACCTCACTAATGGTACCCAGATCTCAAATCAGTCTTGGAAAACACTCTGGCTCCTTGAAGCTAGTCAATCAAATCATCAATACGGGCAAGGGAGACCGGTTATTCACCGTAACCCTATTCAACTGCTGATAGTCAATACACATGTGCATGGCCCTATCCTTCTTACGAACAACACCGGTGCACCCCAAGGTGACATACTAGGCCGAATGAACCCCTTATCCAGGACTCCTGAAGCTGCTCCTTCAATTCCTTTAGCTTCCCTGGTGCCATACGATATGGTGGAATAGAGATAGGCTGAGTGCCTAGCACCAGGTAAATACCAAAATCAATATCCCTGTCAGGTGGCATGCCTGGCAGGTCTACATAAAACACATCCGGAAAATCACGGACCACAGGAACTGAATCAATAGCAGAAGTCTCACCACCGACATCCCTCACAAAGGCCAAATAAGATAAATACTCCTTTTCAACCATGCGCCGAGCCTTCGGGTAAGAAATCACCGTGCTAGGTATATACTCGGAAGAACCTCTCCACTCAACCCTCGGACACCCTGGCATAGCTAAGGTCACGGTCTTAGTGTGAAAATCAAGAATAGCATGGCACGGAGATAACCAATCCATGCCCAAAATCACGTCAAAATCGACCATGCTAAGTAACAGTAGGTCCACTCGGGTCTCCAGACCCCCAATAGATATAATGCATTACCGATACACGCGGTCCAACACAACAGTATCGCCCACTGCAGTCGACACATGAATAGAGGTGACTGGAGACTCACAGGGTACATCTAGAATACTGGCAAAATATGAAGAAACGTAGGAATATGTAGAACCAGGGTCAAAAAGAGCCAAGGCATCACGGCAACAGACTAAAACAATACCTGCAATAATGGCATTTGAGGCCATAGCACCTGGCCTGGCTGGAAATGCATAGATACGAGCCTAACCTCCCCTTGCTCGACCTTCCCCTCTAGGGCGGCCTCTGGCTGACTGACTACCATCCCTGGCTGCTTGGGCGGGTGGTGAAGTGACTGGAGCTGAAGTCGAGGGTTGGCCCCTCTATTGAGAAGATCCACCAGAACGGCAGGGACACTGCCTCCACCCGTTCCCAAACTCTCTGCACTCAAAACAACTACCTGGAGCTGGAAGCGGGGACTAATAGAAACCCCTAGCACCTGCATGACCACTGGAAGACTCCTGTATACAAGAACCCTGAACTGGAGGTGCTTGAGCCGCACTCTGAGCTGGGAGGGCACCAAAATAAGTACGCTTTGACTGAAAACCACGGGGACCCTGCCCCGAAGATGCACCACTATAAGCTGGGCGGCCTGAATGAGGAGGCCTGACTGAAAACCACAGGGACCCTACCCAGAAGATGCACCACTATAAGCTGGGCGGCGTGACTGAGGAGGCCTGAATGAACGGCCCCTACCCTACTCAAATTGTCCCTTGAAGGGAGCACCACCGCCTCTTGGCCTCCCTCTCTTCCCGCTCCTGGCGACGAACAGACTTAATATCTTGAGCTATGTCAACCACCTTCTCGAATGAAGCACCCGCGATGAGATCAATTCAGAAGCCCGTATTTATTAGTTTTAAATATAGCAGACAGAATTCCATTGTACTCTCTCCCTAGTCATAAACAACCGAAGCTGATAAGAAAGACCATATACGAACCTCATCACCCTCTCCCTATCAGTAGGGATAATCTCAGAAGCATGCCTAGCCAACTCGGAAAATCTCATCTCGTACTGATTGACTAATAACTCTCCATGACGTAGCTGCTCAAACTGCCTGCGCTGCTCCTCTCTATGGGAATGAGGAACATACTTCTCCAAAAAGATCTCGGAGAACTGCTGCCAGGTAAGAGTTGCTGATCCAACCGGTCTACGCCTCTTGAAAGACTCTCACCAAGTAAAGGCAGCACCCGCAAACTGAAATGTCACAAACGAGACCCCACTGGTCTCCAGAATACTCGCGGTGCGCAGTATCCTCTGGCACCTATCTAGAAATCCCTGGGCGTCCTCGCCCTCTGTACCGCTGAAGGTTGGAGGCTAGAGTCTGCTAAATCTCTCCAAACTGCGCTGCTCGTCCTCAGGCATAGCAGGGACCACATAATCCTAAACCGGAGCAGCTGGCTGATTTGGGGCTGCTCCCGGTGCCTGAATAACTTGTGCAGCCTGCTCAGGTTCTCGGGTAGCTGGAGTCTGGTTGCCTCCTCTAGCCTGAGCTATGGTGGTAGAAGAAGACATGGCAACGCCTTGAGCCAAATCGGTGACTACTGACAATATCTGAGGCAGGGCCTCCTGAAGACCCGGAATAACCATAGGCATTGCTGGTGCCTGAGCCTGTCCCGCTAGGACACCATCGACGGGAACCTAAGCAGGTTGAAGAGAGCTCTAACAGGCCTTAGAGGACCGAACCCACATATGTGAAAAAATACGGGGATGACTTGTGGCTAGGGGTGAAAGGCCAACCATCAATAGGGGGATCTTGAGGTACAACCTGGCTGCTGCGCGGGCTGGCCCCTTCCTCTACCACGGCCTCGACCGCGGCCTCGACTGCGGCCTCGTCTAGCCGGTGACTGGTCACCCTGATCGGTATAGCGTATCCTCACCATCTGTGAGAGAATGAAACAATGTATGTTTAGATTTCAAGAATCAATAAATCTGCACGAAAGAGTTCAAGAAAGATAGAATGTTTCCTAGAAGTTTGGCTGCCTCTCGAAGATAAGTACAGACGTCTCTGTACCAATCCGCAAGACACTACTAAACCTGCTCATGACCGTTGAGTCCTATGTAACGTAGGGCTCTGATACCAAACTATCACGACCCCAAATCCTAACGGGTCATGATGGCGCCTATCGTGGAACTAGGCTAGCCGACTATCGCTTGTTCACATTTTCTTTTGGAAATCTCATTCAAGTTTCAAGCAACTCATAACAATATACAGAAATTTACTTAATATAATAGGCCAAATTTTTATATACAGTACTGCCATCCACAAAACCCGGAGCCAGTATGTCATGAGCATCTAGTGATATAAGACAAAATAAAGTATTATGATACAAAACTCCGAACCAGAGCTAAAATACAACAGGACGGGAAAGCAGAGATGCTGCGAACGTTGAACAGCTAACTCTTAATCCCCATGATCCGGTTCCGCTATGATATATATACAAAGCTAATGCTCGATGTCTGCTCCTGAAGTCTAAGTAGCAAGGAATCACATAAAAATCAATGCCATACAGTCACAATATACACAGCCTTACTTTCCAATAGAATACGTAGATATACAAAGTCATCATGTTGTTACCTACCATAGGACCTCCGTCCCAGAAGCGAAGAAAGAGGAGCAGGAACAAGAGGTTGTCCTCTCCCGGCCCAGTAGTTCCGCAAAAAACAAAGATAAATATTCGAGGGAGGAAGATGCTCTCCCTTACGGTCGAGTTACTTTGTTCCTTCCTCTCGCTTTGCTCGAGCATGCCTTAGAAATCAACTTCATAAAAGTCCTTAAAACAATGCACATTTTTAACAAATTTAAAACAAGATTAGGTATGAAAAAGAATGTAGTGAAATCATAAGTAGCCCCTCGGGCAAAAAAGTATCTCATAATCATCCCCTCGGGCATGCCTCACAGTCCCTCAGCACCTCACAATCACTCAGCACCTCACAACCACTCGTGCCTCCCAATCACTCAATCACTTGCACTCGGTGCGCTCAGTAGGGGTGTGTACAGACTCCGGAGGGGCTCCTTCAGCGCAAGCGCTAATATCACTCAGCACCTCACCATCACTCTTGGCCCTCGGCCACACTCAGTGGAACCACTCGAAAAGCCCCTCGGGCGAAATAGTAGAACAGGGTACTCGACTCGAAAACATCATTTTAATGCTCATGTAGTTTAAATCAAGCTGAGTTTTGAATAAAACAGTATGCACAATGATGCTGAGTAAAACCATCAACAGGTAGTTAGGAAAACAACAGTAAAACACTCTCAAAGGGTCTAAACAGATCGGCACGAGGCCCCAAACATGGCTTATAGCCCAAAGATTTTACATATCTTAAGAACATAATTTATCGAAAGTTTTTGAGTAAATATGCAACTCATTAGTTGCCGCAGAGAGGACCTGTTCCAATCCAAAAATCAGTACGCGCCACATATTCGTCATCCAACATGTGCGCCATTCCAAATTCAGTGAGAAAATAATGCAGTTCGGGGTTCCATACCCTCAGGACAAAATTTAAGACCATTACTTACCTCTACCGGGCCGTGACACTAGTCCGTTATGCCTTTCCCCTCAAATTGGCTCCCGATTTCTCCGAATCTAGCCAAAAATCAGTTAACATTATCAATATATAGTCAAGGAATACAACCCAATCGAAAATTATCAATTTAGTCAAAAATCTCGAAATTAGGCCAAACCTGAGCCCCAGGCCCACATCTCGGAATTCAAAATATTTTACATTATTAGAACCCTTGTCCTCCCACGATTCTATACATACCATGAACACTAAAATCGGATGACAATTGCCCACTCAAATCCTTAAAAGAAAAATAATTTCTCATGGACCCTTCTTCCCAACTTAGCTAAATTTCCATAATTTTTGTGGTTTAATTACTTAAGAATTGACATAGAAACGTGTTATGAAGTTGAAATTCTGACCTCCAAATGATTTCCCTTGACTTCCCTTCAAGTTCCTCTCAAAACCTCTCAATTTCTCCTGAAACAATGGTGGAAATGAAACCAAATTAGCACTTTAGGCTTTTTAAACATTCTGCCCAGCCACATAAATTCCTTATTCGCGAACACGTCACTATGATCGCGTTCGCATAGAACAATTTCGAACAGGCCCAAAACCAACACTATGCAGACGCGACATACACCTTGTGAACGCGAAGCACTGCCTCACCATGCCTTCGCGAACGCGTCCCTGCCAAGCGAACGCATAGGCCAAAACACCTGGGGGTCCCCAACAGCCCCTCTTCTTTGCAAACGCGTGAGCTTGAACGCGAACGCGTTGACCAGCACACTCAGACCTCCGCGTTCACATCCTTCTCTTCGCGAACTCAAAGAACAAAAACTCAGCTCCCCCAAACAACTCTTTGCGAACGTGAACTCCCACACGCGAATGCGAAGAACAAAAGTCTCTGCAACAAAAATAGAAAATCTGCCAAGTTCCAAACTCAAAAATCGATCCATTAATCATCTGACACACACCCAAGGCCCTCGGGACATCAAACGAACATACCAACATATCCCATAACATAATTCAAACTTATTCGGTCCTTCGAAACACCAAAAACAATACGAAAACACCAAATTTACATCAAATTCAAGCCTAAGAACTTTGAAACTTCTAAATTTCGCCAACCACGCCGAAACCAACTAAAACACCTCCGATTGACCTTAAATTTTTCAGACATATCAAAAATGACATTATGAACCTATTCCAACTTCCAGAATTCAATTCCGACCTTGATAGCCTATTTTCCACTGCCGACCGAAAATCGCCAAAAACTATCTTTCGCCAATTGAAGCCTAATTCTACACCGGACATCACAAAAATATTCCGAACACACTCCCAAGTCCCAAATCACCTAACGAATCTATTCGAGCCATAAAATTTGCATTCAGAGGTCGTTACCAATAATTCAACTCTCAGTTGACTTTCTCAACTATTAGCCTACTTTAAAAGGCTAAATGCCTAAACTCGCAGCATAACCACTCCGGACCCAAACCAACTGAGCAGGAAGGCGGAGAGTATGGGTAGCTTGGCTTATATTGCTGCAGAGGAGAGACCTCTAGCCTTGGACAGACAGTCTTTGGCCTATCTCTAGGTAAGATTACACCTTTTAGAGCCTCGTCGAGTTTTAGCACATGTGGTTGCTCAGTCTTCGTTATTGGGGAGATTAAGGCTCGGCACTTCTATGATCCGTGCTTAGCAGAGCTTCGGGAGGCAGTGGTTCAGGGTAGGGCCAAGGAGGTTATTATTGGCGAGGATGGTGTTCTGAGACTTCAGGGCCGCTTATGTGTTCCTAATGTTAATGGCCTGAGGGGGAGGATTCTAGGGGAGACACAGATTTCTCGGTATTCTGTTCATCCTGGTGCTACGAAGATGTATCGTGATGTGAAATAGCATTACTGGCGGAGGCGGATGAAGAGGGACATCGTGGAGTATGTGACTAGGTGTCTTAATTGCCAACAGGTGAAGTATGAGCACCAGAGGCAAGGAGGCCTACTTCAGCAGATGCCCATTCCTGAGTGGAAATGGGAGCGTATCATTATGGACTTTGTGGTTGGGTTGCCTGAGACATTGCGGAAGGTTGATGCGGTTTGGGTCATTGTGGATAGATTGACCAAATCGGCGCATTTCATTCCAGTAGCTACTACTTATACTTCTGAGAGGTTAGCCCAGATCAACATTCGGGAGATAGTCCGGTTGCACAGTGTAGCGGTGTACATTATATCAGATCGAGGTCGTCAGTTCACCTCGCATTTCTGGAGAGCATTTCATAGTGGGGTGGGCACCCAGATAGATCTCAGCACAGCATTTCACCCTCAGACTAATGGTCAGTCGGAGCGTACAGTTCAGATATTGGAGGACATGCTTAGGGCATGTGTGATTGATTTCAGAGGTCAGTGGGACCGGTTCTTGCCTTTGGCCGAGTTTGCTTACAATAATAGTTATCAATCCAGCACTGAGATGGCACTATTTGAGGCTTTGTATGGTCGGCGATGTCGTTCTCCTATCGGGTGGTTTGAGCCTGGAGAGGCTAAATTATATGGCACCGACCTGGTGAGAGATGCTTTGGAGAAAGTGAAGTTGATTTAGAAGAGGCTCGAAACAGCACAGTCCAGACAGAACTTTTACTGCACTTATTATACTTTTTTCTATAGGTTGTATTATCCTATCATCTGCCAAATATA
>ML435147.1:442-74152 GCA_005239525.1 Nicotiana knightiana | reverse complement strand
AGAGTTTATTTTGTAAGTCCGTTTGGCTAAGAGTTTTAGTGAAGAGTTTGAGAAAATCCTACTAAGGAGTAGGTCGTGGTTTTTTTTCACCTTTTGAGCCAGGCGTTTTCCACGTAAAAATCTTTGTGTTTTTACATTACTGCTTTTATTATTCCGCAATAGTAGAAATTGGAACACCAAGAAGAACCAGGTTCTTCTAGAGAGGCAACACTCGAAAATTGGGTACCACAAAAAGTAACCTATCTTCTTGTGTGGTATTGACGTCTAAAACATCAATTGGTATCAGAGCAGGTTATCCTTGAAAGGCTAACACCTTGGAGAAGATCAAGATGAGTGCACCACCTGGAAAATGGGAAGGTCAATCAACTGCAAGGCCACCACTCTTCAATGGCGAGTATTACTCTTGGTGGAAAAACAGGATGAAGGACCACCTGATTGGAGAAGACTATGAACTCTGGGACATAGTCCCTGATGGTCCTATAGATACCATGATGAAGACTGCTGAAGGGTTAGATGTACCAAAGACTAGAGCTGACTGCACTGCTGAGGATCTGAAGAAATGAGAGAAGAATGCAAAGGCCACAAAGTGGCTAGTGTGTGGACTAGGTCTAGATGAGTACAGCATAATACAAAGCTGCACCACTGCCAAAGAGATCTGGGATACCTTCCAAGTATCCCACGAAGGAACACCTCAGGTAAAAAGGTCAAGAGGTACTCTACTATACTCTCAGTATGAAAACTTCACTATGAAAGAAGGAGAGACTATCCAAGAGATGTACACAAGGTTCACAACCTTGACTAATGAACTAAAGTCTCTTGGAAGAGTCATTCTTGAAGAGGACAAGGTTGAGAAGATCCTGACAAGGGTCTTGCCTATTTCCTGGGAAAGCAAAATCACTACTATCCAGGAATCCAAAAACATGGCAACCCTGAGATTGGATGAGCTGATTGGAAAGCTCACTGTCTATGAACTCAAAAGGCAGACAATGAAGATGGATGGTCCAAAGAAGGAGAGGAGTCTAGCACTAAGAATCACTAGGGAGCATATCTGGAGGATGATGAGATGGCCATGATTATCAAAGAATTTAGAAACTTTCTCATGATAAAGAAGGGCATCTCTAGAGGAGGTACAACAAAGCAAAAGCTCCAGAAAGGCCAACCAACGAGGGATGCTACAAATGTGGTAAGACTGATCATCTCATCCAAAACTGTCCTCAGTGGGAAGTAGAATGGGAAAATGAGAGATATGAAAGATGGGATAGGAAGAAGGAACAGGTCCAACCCAAGAAAACCACAACAAAGGCTATGGTTGCTTCTTGGGGGGAAAGTTCAGATGAGGAATCAGAAGATGGGGAGACTGAAGATAAGGCACTTATGGAAATTGGAGAATCTGATGTNGTCAGTAAATCTGAAAAGAAAAACACTGTCTTGTTGAACAGGTTCATCCACTTGAAACTGAGATTCTAGAACTAAAATTTGAAAACTTAAAGCTAAATCTAGGATCCAGTAAAAAAGTTGTTGATTATTCTCATATCATGTTAGAAGAAAACGTGGGAAAACTAAAAGATAAGTTGTATGCCAAGGATGAACAGATAAGAACTCTTAATGAAGAACTTGGCAAAGTCAAACATGAACTATATCGAACTTGTAAATGGAATAAATCCTCTGATGCCCTGATATGGCTTCAGGAATATTATAGTAGCAACCGGAGAGGCATTGTATTTGGAAGTCAATTGCCCAAGTGGGATCCCAAAAGAAAGTATCTCACCCTCCCTGAGAATAAAATCTGTACCCATTGTGGTAAGACTGGGCACTACAAATATGAGTGTACTGCAAAAGAGCAGGCCAGTCGGAAAAATGAGAGGTTTGTAAAAAGGAAAAACTGGCTACCAAATTGGGCGAGAAAAAAATTGGTTCATCCATTCTCTCATAGAAAAGGACCCAAACTAGTTTGGGTTCTTAAAACTAATCCCTGATTGTTTTGTAGGTTCAAGTGAGAGGAGGCAGCCAAATTTGGTATTTGGATAGTGGTTCCTCAAAGCATATGACAGGGAACATGGAACAATTCCTTTCATTTGAAAGTCTCAAAGGAGTAAATGTCTCATTTGGAAATGGAAAGAAAGTTGAAATTATTGGGGTTGGTAAGGTAGGTAAGGATGATACACGATTCATTGAACATGTGTATCTAATAGATGACTTGAAATATAGCCTGATCAGTGTATCACAACTGTGTGAAAGAGGTAACCTCGTGGATTTTACTTCCACAAAATGTTTTGTGATTAACCTGCTTACTGACAAGATTATTTTGCCGGGAAAAAGAAAGAATAACATCTATGTCACAGACTTGTCCATACTGTCTGAAAATGAACTCACCTGCCTAAGGGTGTTGGACAGTGNACTCAGCTTAACAAACTAGTCTCTAAGGACTTAGTGGTAGGACTTCCTAACATTAAGTTCAAGGAGGACAAAGTTTGGGAGGCATGTGCCAGGGGGAAGCAGGTAAGGTCCTCTTTCAAAAGTAAGAAAATAGTCAGTACCACCAGGACGGTGGAAGTGGTTCATATGGATCTATGTGGTCCTATGAGAACTCTGAGTAGAGGTGGTAAGAGATATGTGATGGTGCTAGTTGATGATTTTTCAAGGTTCACTTGGACCTTATTCCTGGCATCTAAGGATGAAGCATTTGATATGTTCACCTCATTTGTCAAGAAAACTCAATATCAATTAGGACATCAACTAGAATCAATAAGATTTGATCATGGTACTGAGTTTGAGAATGCTAAGTTTGCTGAGTTCTGTGATGAACATAGTGTCAATCATAACTTTTCTGCTCCTAGAACCCCACAGCAAAATGGGGTTGTTGAAAGGAAAAATAGAACTCTTGAAGACATGGCAAGAACCATGCTTCTATCTAGCAAACTACCTCACATCTTCTGGGCTAAAGTAATAAACACTGCCTTTTACATTATTAATAGATGCATGACCAGACCTCTGGTAGAGAAAACTCCCTATGAATTACTTAAAGGGAGAAAGCCCAACATATCCCACTTTAGGTCTTTTGGATGCAGGTGTTTTGTGCATAATAATGGTAGAGATTCCCTAGGAAAATTTGACCCCAGAAGTGATGAGGGAGTATTCTTCTGATATTTATCACATAGCAAAGCTTATAAAGTGTATAATGAAAGAACTATGTGTGTAGAAGAAAGTATACATGTTGTCTTTGATGAAACTAACATTCTTGCTGAGAGACAGGAACCTGAAGATATGGAGCTTGGATTGGTGAGAAGCAGTGATCACATTGAAGCAAACATGGAAGGTGGAATAGGTGATGGACCAGGTTCAACTACCCCAAACATGATAGGGGGAATTCAACATATGCAACTTGGCCCTGATCCTGCTCCACAGCAACAAGACACCATGCAATTGACTAGGAATGAACACCTGGTACTCGAACCACACAGATATTAGAGTTCTCACCCTCTTGAGAACATCATAACAGATTTGACATCTACCCAAGTGTTTCCTGATGATAGATTTATCGCTAGAGTGCATATCCTCCCACCAACTCAACAGTCTTAGGTGGATGTTGGAGACCATGCCGAATCTAGGGACTTCGTGCCTCATTTTTTATGCAAAGCAAATAAGGTTAGGCCCTTACCCTAACCGGACTCGATTATTTATCGTCAATAATTAGCAGGAAGCATTTAGTTCTCCAAATAAATGCACAAAACGTGAGGGCGTCTGTTTGGGTATAGGGAAACCCGGTAGGCTTTTGGATAAGGCTATCTTAAAAACTATCGTGCGGACAACACTTTAGCTTGACTACGTTTGACCATGATGCATGCAATAGTGCAACAGAGTAAGGTTTCTTTGGGGTCTTAGACCAGTACCCTTTAGTGGACAACTCAAGGGGGAAAGGCACGGAACCGTTGATTGCACCGTTGATCGACTAGTTTTACCGCAAACAAGCCTTTCCGAATTTAGTGGGTGATAATATAGGAAGGGCGCAACCACTCATCAAGCGTTTCTGTAGTATTTTGTTTGGCACAAGTGGAGTACGAATGTTGAGCATGATTTATGAAATAATAAGTATTAAAACAAGTTGTCACGTATTTGCACGTTAAAGAAAGCGGTAAAAACAATATTAATGATTTAATGCAGTTACAAAAGGAAACAAAGAGACATGTCAGTTTCATTTTTTAAGAAAAGTAGATACCCGAAGTAAACAATTAATTGCATGTATAGGGAATAGGAAAGGGTGCAAGTATTTAAAATAAAGGCACAAATTCGCGAAACAATTTGAAATGGTAAAAGCCTGGATATCCCCAGCAGAGTCGCCATGCTGTCGCGCCCCCCTTTTTCCTCGCGGAGATTGGGTGTATGACATAGGTTGGGACAACTCGTTCCTTTTGGGAAAGGGGTTAGGATATTTTGAAGAGTCACCACCTAACGATTTTAACGGTGCGTTACGGCACCCAAGGGGTTCAATTATAACTACGTTGCTAACCGGAGATTCAGGAAAGGGCTTGAAATTATCCTAAGGGGAAGGTGTTAGGCACCCCTCAGGATCCACAAGTATGGTTCCCGGACAAATCATTTCGTGAATTTGTACAACTAGCAAATAACAAGTAAAGGCTCAAATAAGAGGAGATTTAAGTCTTAAGCATGTAGATGTTGGAAAACAGTAAAGAAGATTAGCGTTTGAAAAGGAATTATGAGCTAGCATATAAAGGTGTCCTAGGTTTATAATAATATGGATCACATCCATGCAATACCCGATAATCACTTCTCGAAGAGGGGCTACACGTGGTATTAGCGCACCGGTCATCATATCCATATTCTACCCTTCCCACCCGTAAGGTTATTAAAATGAGTTTTGGTATCGACCTCTATTGCATGCTGTTACTCGTCCCTTCCTATTAGTCTCGGAGGAAATTAGGACTCCTATCCTAAAGGAGGTGCTAGGCAGAACCTCAGGTTTTAAAGGTAAAATTCTAAGGTGAAAAATAACAAAACAAGTAGGACTGCAGATAAAGGAAAGCATAGAAAACAAATAAAGGCTCAAATATTCCTCCACACACAGTACACATAAGCAGCATGTATCATACACAATTAAGGTCCATCTTAATTCAGAATCCTAAAGCATGGTATCTAGGTGATAACACAAAGACAGATTATCGCAAAACTCAGAGAGAAAGTCTTAATCACGCTTGCCTACTGGTTTTAAGCATGCTGACAGTTAAACATGATCACAAAGACAGTTTTGATTTTATCTTTTTTAATTTAATTACCTAAGGTTTTCCTAAGTGTTGGATAACATGCAACAATTATTCAGATTTTTGAATGACTCTAGGTTGTTTATAGCTAATAACATGAGATTCTAGGTGTCAAAGATGTACAAAGACTAATTACCAGTTGCTGAGAACAGGGGACTGTTCTGTGTTTAGACTAAATGAAGTTAAATAGATACGATCCTATAGCATGACATCTAATGCAGCATGATGCGTAATAACTTAAACATGATTTCTAAATACACATAGAATCATAGCATTATGCACAGTTTCAGGAATAGCATAGGTGACAGATTTTAATCGTTGTTTACCTAAAACAGGATCTCTACGTGCATAGCATGATGCGGCATGATTACAGCTTATTTATCATAAGACAGTACTTCTAGTGAAATTGCAGAACATGGGCAGAATCACGTAATAGCAACTTATTTTACTGTTTATCCTATAGGCAGGATTTCTTACCGTAGATGAGATGCTGAATACACATACATCCTAAGTAGCATGATATCTAATGCATGGCATGGTGAACCTAGACATGGGTGCTATTGCGCATAGAGAGATAATAAAACTAGAAACATGGTCTCTGCCCTTAATTATACGACAACATGCATATCACCTACCTATTTTTCACTATCCGACCCCAGAGTTGTTATAATTATTTATTACAGGCCATTGAATACGAATTACACAACTGAAATAGAAGGAAAATAAGAAGTTAACTATTGGGAGCCTACAGAATAGGCTCAAGTCTCCAAGTCCTCAATGCCAGGTATATTTCACAACCTTCTCATAATCCGGGTGTGTCAGAGTTCCCTAAGGACCTCAAGGGCTCCCGGGTAGTGCTCACACCTATATTTCATCTCCAAAATAGAGTAAGTGCAATGTAGAATGGCTAGCCTCTATGTGTCAAAGTTCAGAGGGAGATCAAGGGTCCCAAGGAAATGCTCACACAGAAGGGGCAGAACCTAGATTTATAAGAGTATATGTGAAAGTGCTTTTTATTTTTTAAAAGGGTTTAAGTAAGAAAACAATTTTGGGAAAGGGTAAGTAAGAGAACAATTTTGAAGAGGGAAATTTGATTGGAATAGAAGTTCAACATCACACAAAGGACCACGGATAGTCGAACCATCACAAATAGGGGTAATGGGATATGAGGGACAAATACAGAGCATGTGAGGGAAAACATGTAGCAGGCAGACACACATATAGGCATGCAATCAGAAGCTCCTAAGGGTTCAAAGGATTAGGGGTACAGTAAAGTACTAGGTTAGATTAACACCAAAACAACTAAGACCATGATTAAACTAATGTACCAGTCATAGGCATGGAGATTCACGTAAGAACTAGGTGATAAGTATACAGAAACATGCTGGTCATAAACAAGTAAAGCCTAACTTAACATGTGAATGGAGTTCAGGATCCTAGATACATGTTGAATAATAAGTAAAAGCAAATTAGAAACATACTAAATTACAACAGTAATAGAAAAATGTTGGTTTGAGGTCTGAAATCTAGATTAGAACATACCAGTAAAGTGAAGAAAACAGTAACACAAACAGGAAGTAGGAGATGCACAATAGTTAGCCTTGGCTTGTAGCCGTCTAACTTAGAATAGTAGTAACTAGAACAAAAAAGAGAGAGCAGAGAGTTTTTTTAATTGTGTGAGAGAGATTTGAACAGATCAATTCGTGTCCGTGTGCCATGGAATGAATAGAGTATATATATATAGTTTGAAACTAGGTGAAAATAAGGTAATAATTAAACAACCCAGTAATTATGGAACTCAAAGAATCAATTAGTTGCAAAATCAGTACTAGTACTCCCCTAATTAAGGGAGTTAAATTTCAAACGGTCAGAACATGTAACAAGTAAGGAAAGGAATCGTGTATAACAAATAAGGAAAGATTTCAAACATAGTAAGCTCGGAGTAGGAAATTGGGGTCAGGTTCATAAGGTTTTAATTAAAACACTACTATAAGAATCAAATGATAGTAAAATCAGTCATGTAATAAGGCAAGAAGTAACTAAAGGTCGTAAAAAATATTATCACAGAAAATCAATTAAAGGAAATCAATCACGGGAAATTAGTGTTACTCAAAGGAAAATACTAGAAAATCAGTAAAGAGTATGGTGTAAAATCATTAAAGCAATAATTGTACTTATTCAAAGATTCAAAAATGGTCAAACCATAGTGGAGTACCACATATTAAGCAAAAATAAAAACTCTAATCACGAAATTAGGGATACATATTAGAAAATAGCAGGTAATTAAAGGAACCCATAGATAATCATAGTCTAGGAAGAGGCGACAAGAATCAAAAACCCTAATAAGTAATTATAGATAAAGAAATCACAAAAACACATAGAGTATACACGCAAGCAAGGTAGTCATGCTATAATAGGTAAACAACGTTGCAAAATAAACTCAGATTTGCATATTGAACCCAGAAATTTGGTGCTTTTTTGTCAAAATGAATAAAAAAAAAAAAGAGAACGGATCAAATAATGCTTAAACATAATAAAATAACGAAATAATACTAAGAAACTAGAGAAAGAACTGTTTTTAAAAGAATCATGAGACCCTAGTTTTGAGAAATGAAGAGTCGTTTCAGAAAATAAGAAGATCTTTGAGGAAAACATGGAAAAACCTCAGAATACATATAGATCTGTGACAGATCTAAATGGATCGGGAGGTTTAAAGTTAGGGTTTCCAAAGAGAGCCCAGAAAGGAGAAGAGAATAACTCGAAACTGCTGGTTTTAACCGGAAAGTGTAAAGATCTTACTCGGACGGCCATGGGTAGCCGAAAAGATGGCATGAGACCGCAGATGGTGAGTGGACTGCCTCTAGTTCACTTGAAGGCCTCAAAATAGTGACACACGTTCAAGGGGGGAGCCATAAGGCTGGTAGGTGTTTGAATCGCCATAGATTCCAGCAGGGCGATGACCGGAGAAGGGCCAGGTCTACTGGAGGGAGTTGAAGGGAAGAGAGAGAGTTGAGCAATACGGCTCAGNGTACTCTTAGGTTAATTATGGTAAGGGGGATCTGGACCATTTATTTGAATTAATCAACGGTTCAAATTGACTGAGGGATTGGGCCGGGTAGGATTTTAGGTTTGGGTTGGGTTATTGGATTAATTAATTGGGTTAGGGGGTCCGGATTAATTAGGCTGGATTTTAAATAAAGAAAGCTAGTTTGTTAAATACCAATTAAAATTAGATAAATAATTAATAACAATAACTAATAATCATATAAAATGAAATTATGGCTAAATAGGTGAAATTAAGGTAACTAATTAATATAGAAAATATAAATGAATAACTATTGAATTAAAATGGCATAAAATGTACAATTAGGCTATAATTGCAAAATTGTTGTAATTATAGCGAAATAATTCCAATTTGGCTAATTTGTGAAATAATTAATCCTAACAGGATTGAAAATGATATATTGAGCTGGGAAATATGTTGAAATCATTTATAATACAATTTATGAATAATTATTGAATATAGACATACTGAATAAATCGGAAAAGAATTTAATAAAAATATAAAAAATTACGAAAAATATCAGTTATTATAAAGAGTGATTTTGAAGATATATATGAAAATTTTAAAATAGTTTGAGGAAAAATTGGGTATCAACAGGGACTTTTTAGGAATTTTTTCTAATTTTGTGTATTAGCTTCGAACTTATTAGCTATTTTGATTCCTTAAAGTGATATTTACATTATGCAATCGAATTGAATAGATTTGGGCCATTCAGAGTCGGATACATGTGGCAAGAACATGATTTCAAGTTTGGTCTGAGCGGTTGAGGTAAGTATCTTGCCTAACCTTGTGTGGGGGAACAAGGTTAGAAGAAGTGCTCCAACATAACTACATAAAGAACAAGTCAGACGTATACAACTTTGAATTACGGGAGAAATTTGGAAAACCAATTCAAAGTTGTAGTAGAAAGCCTTAGTTATTTAGGATTTGGTTTATTTAATTCATATCTAAATATGATTTGAAATTAGAATAAATATAAGAATAGGCTTTTCTATTTCTAGTTGAAATAGGTTTCATGCCATTATAAATAGGGGTATTGATAGCTTATTTTATTTATGGAGATCAGTGGAGAAAATAAAATCTTATAAAGACCTTTTAGAGATTTCTAATAAAATATTTTCCTTCCATTCCACCTGTAAAGTGTATTTATACAGATCTGTAGCTCTATGCAATAACATTTACTTTTCTTTGTTTCCTGTAGCATCTTTCAATAGTTCACTTACGCTTTTGATATGATGGCACAAATGGAAATCGAAGACTCTTAAGTAATTTTCTAAGTTCTTGTTTTGGCAATGTAGTCACATATAAAATATTATGAATACTCTGTCAAAACTAATAAAACTTGTTTGTGAGTCAAACAAATCGATAATAGGTATATTGAAAAAAACTGTAGGTGTAGACTACAACTAAAAACCAAGATAGCTTATCTAACATAAAGAAAAACATTTAATTCTCAATAACACTGCAATTCTCTATGTGATTAAGTTCAAAACAAGCTATGGAAGTTGATAAGATTGTGTGCATTGCAGTGTAAAAGATATTTGAGTGCAACTAAATAGTATGTACAGGCGGTGGAAAAAATATTAATTTCTTTTATTGAGTGTGTTATGATGGCAAAGATTAAAACTTCAGTTTTGTTGTCTTCTACGGTAAAATGGCTACGTTGTTTCTTATTTCCATTCCCATTAGTTGTTAGCAGGGAATTTGTTGAACATTTGGAGACAATTATCAGTATTGTTGACAATAGATTTTGGTGATTATATGTTTGTGCTTTTAATATGAAGCAGAGCACCTTTTTAATTTGTTTATCGTAGAAAAGACGAGGGAAAGGTCTAGCTCATTGCTACTTATTTCTTTTCTCTCTATAGTCTGCAACATTGTATTTTAACTTTGTGGGAAGACTTTGCTGAAACTGATGGAAATGAGCTAGCTAAACAAGTTGACAAACATTCAGTAATCCTAGCAAAGGTTCTTTCTTCTTATGCTGGTATGGACTAGATTTTAACTTTCTTTTATACATTAATGAATTCAGATTTTTTCGTACTTATAGATGTACGCGGGGCGGATCCATCCCTTTATGATGGAGTGGCATGACACCCGCAAAGATGATAAAACTTTATATAGCTATGTTAAATTTTTCTTTAAATTGGGTTAAATATATGATCCGGCCACCTGCGACCGTATGCTAGACAAAGATGTCATGGCTCGCAGACCTTTTTGAAAGTTTTTCTCGTATGAATAATTTAAGTTGGAATTTATCTTGAACCTAGTCTGACTTCCCCTTTTCGTGTTCTTTTTATTTCTTTTTTTTTCCTTTTCGGCTACCTCCCAGTTTTCTATATGCCGTTTCATTTATTTTTTGTATTTATCTTTTTTCTATTCTATTATTTGTATGTGGTCTCTAGCAAAAATACTCAAAAAAAAGACTCCAAAATTTAAAATTCTATAATATAAGCATTCCTCTTAATCTCTAATTTATGAGTTTCTTTTTTCAAATCCGAAAAAACTTGTGTCTTAATGGGAATTTTTTATTGAGATGAAATTTTTTCAACTTTTTTTTATTATATCATACAAATTTGAGTTATTCTATGATTATTAAATATAATTTAAATCTCTTTACTATTAAATTATGATGAAGATCGTAAGCATTGCTTAAAAAATATGAGATTTATGATTTTGAGTTTTGGGAACTTGTAGTTTATTTAATTTTATTTTTTGGGATATAATTTATCTATTAAAGATTTAACGACCCGAGCAGTCGTTTTGAGCTCTAGCGGATTTTTGGAAGTTTGAGGCTATGAGTAGCTTCACTTCAGGTATTATGACTTGTACGCGTGGTCGAAATTGGAATTTCTGAAGTTCAGAATTGGTTAGGAAATAAAATTCTCATTTTAGAAGCTTTAAGTCGGAAGAATTGACTAAGATTGGATTTTTTATTAAACAACCTCGGAATCGGGATTTGAAGGTTCCAACAGGTGCGTATGATGATTTTGGACTTTGGTGTATGTCCGGATTAGGTTTTGAGTGACTCGGGAACGTTTCAGCGCCTATTGTGGAAGTTGGCATTTTGCAATAATTTCATAAAATTAGGTTGAGGTGTATTTCAATGTTATGGATGTCCGTTTGGGATTTCGAGTATGGGGATAGCTCCGTATGGTGATTTTGGTATTGGGAGCGCGTCTGGAAGTTGATTTGGAGGTCCGTAGGTCACTACGGGGTAATTTGGCGAAAGTTAGGAATATGAAGATTTTTGAGGAGTTTGACCGGGAGAAGACTTTTTGATATCAGAGTCGGATTCTGATTCCGGAAGTTGGAGTAGATCTGCAATATCGAATGTGACTTGTGTGCAAAGTTTTAGGTTAATCAGACGTGATTTTATCGGTTTTAGCATCGAATGTGTAACGACTCGACCGATCGTTTTGAGCATTTGCACTTCACTCGGTAGTTTACGGACATGAGTAGCTCCGTATGATGTATTATAACTTATGTGAATCGTCTGTTTCGGTTTTCAGGTTATTCGGAATCAGTTTGGAAGAATGAATTTCATTGTTGAAGCTTGAATTGAAAGAGTTGATCAAGTTTGAAATTTTGTGAATTTGACCCCGAAACGGAGTTTTGATGGTTCCGTTAGTTCTAGATGGTGATGTTGGACTCAAGTGTATGTCCGAATTTGCATTTGGATGTTTCTAGAAGGTTTCGACACAAGTTGGCAAAAATTAGAAATTTGAAGGTTTGGAAAGTTCATAAGTTTGACCGGAAGTTGACTTTGAGGATATCGGATTTGGATTGTGGTTCCGGGAACTGGAATAGATTCTTCATATTATTTGGGACTTGTGTGCAAAATTTGGGTTCATTCCGGGATGATTTGATATGTTTCGGCAGGAGTTGTGGATTTGAAAGTTCAAAGTTCATTTAAGTATGATTTGAGGTGCGATTCTTCGTTTCGATGTTGTTATGTGTTTTTTCAGGCCTCGATTAAGTCTGTGTTATGTTATGGGATTTTTTGGTATGTTTGGACAGGGTCCCGAGGGGCTCGGGTGAGTTTCGGATAGGTTTGTGTTGTGTTGCGCTCGTTTTTTATGTTTCAACATCGTTTCTTCAAGCATAAATGGTACCGCATTGCACAAATGAGCTGTGATTTCTGTTTTGATTGAAGTATAGATCCGTATTGTAAATACAAAGCCATACCAAATGGATTTGTCAAATTTGGACATCGAGTGAGGATTTTATGGTCATTTTACTAAGAATTAGGTTGCTAGATTTTTTTTAAATTAAATACGAAATTGCCACTAGCTTCGTATTTAAAAATCTGAACTATTTCCAAATATTAAAACCAACATATCTCCTTCAATATAAGGTCAAATGGAGTGATTCAAGAGTTTAACTTGACTATAATTTCTCAAGAAATCCATTGGAGGCATCAAAAGCGAGTTTTAGGATTGTTTGGCACATGAATTGAGGCATAACAATGTTAAATCGAGGGTTTTATTGATTTAACATATTTTGAATTTAGGAGCTCGGATTTGGACAATATCTGGAGGCGATTTTCACAATATGGATTGGGATAAGTGTTCTCTTATCGATTTTGGTTATATGTTATGAATCCATCTTAGTTTTTGGCATTTGATTGATGATTTCAATGTGAAATTTGGGAGTTTTTGACTAAAATATCATAAAGTGATTAATTCAGTTTTAAACATCGATTTAAAGTTTAAATTGGATGAAATTAGTATGGTTGGACTCGTAATTGAATGGGTTGTCAGATTTTCTGAGTTTTGTCGGGTCCAAAGATGCGGGGCCGGGTTTGATTCTTGGGTTGATTTTGGGCTTTTGATTAAAGATTCGATTTTTATCAATTGGCTTTGCTTCCTTTGGCGTTAATTGATATATTTGAGTTGCTTTTGTCTAGTTTCGAGCAATTCAGAGGTCGATACGCGGGATGAAATTTTTGGAGCATCGCTTGGCTTGCTTGGTATTGGAATTAGCTGGCTCGAGGTAACTCTTCTAAACTTAGTGCTGAGGGTATGAAACCCCAAATTACGTGTTATGTGATTGGTATTGAGATGGCGCACATGCTATGTGACGCGCGTGTAGGCGTGCACCTTGTGAATTGTGACTCTGTTGTTTCCATGGCACTGTATAGTGGCCCTATTTTGTTGATAATTGTGTTTCACCACGTGATAAAGTAACTGAGCTGTCAATCATGCTAAATATCATGTTTAGGCTTTTTGCTGATATTGTTAGGACCCATAGTGGTCGTTTATTGCTGTAATCTCACTGATTTCATTGATATTTCGTACTCAGTAATATTCATGCATTCATATCATATATCAGTCTTAGTTGTTGTTTATTGATACATAATATCATTGTTGTTGGGCTAGTTTCATGATATTGTGAGCTTGTGAGTGAGACTGGAGAGATTGATGGCTGAGTGAGGCTGAGAGCCTGATTATAAGTGACAGTTATGGGATCGGGTTGCATGCTACATCATGCTATATTGATTTATTCCTGGATCTGGCTTATGATAGCACTTGGGCTGTGGGAGCCCTCCGAAGTCTGTACACAACCCAGTGAACGCGATTGATAATATTGAGGGATGAATCTTCCCTGGACATAGATCTTGTTCGAAGGATTTATATACTTGTAGATGGATCTTCTCCATGGGGTTGGATTGGCCTTCCTCAGTATTGAGTGACTGATAGTCAGCGATATATATATTCCGGGATGGATCTTCCCTAGGCTGTATGGGCCATATATAGTACCGAGGTGTTGAGCATGATGAGTGGAAAGTGAGAGACAGTGAGATTGAGTACTCTGAGAGTGTGAGCAGATGATTCATCTCTAAGATATATGGCATTGGCATGCACACATGACATATATGCATAGAGATGCATTTTTCCTCATGTTTTACGGTATCACTGTTACACCGCATGTTTTCGTATGAGGAAGCACGCCATAAGTAAATTGATATAGGTTCGGAAATGAGATGTTACATTCCGCATTTTTGTACGTTAAGGTTTCGTCGTAAGTTAATCGTTGTAAGTTCAGGAATGAGATTATTTTGGAGATTATAAGAATTATTATATTTCAATCAAGTAATGAGTAAATTCGTGAAGGTGAGAGGGTAAGCAAATCGAAGAAAATGAATTTCATCGAAGTTTGACATTTTGGGATAAAATACGCCCGAGCTAAAATGTCGGTATTGATAGACTAGTGCTATACAAGGTACCACATGGCCATGATAGTAAGGTGTATCAAGTGTATTAAAAGTGAGTATCATTTTATGTAATTTGAAATAATTCTTAATTATGTGGATAATTTGTTAATTATTAGACTAGTGGGGGATTAACGAAGGAAGGATTTAAGTGGATGACTTTTTGATAAGTCTTATGACAAATTATGCGGCACCCTCCTATATCCCCATTTATGACTCTTAAGTCATCAAAATATTTGGCAAGACTAGAATGTGAGAATTGGACAAGTCTTATAAAGTGAGTTATATATCACTTTGGAAAAAGAGAACCAGTATATGTCTTAAAGACCTAAGAATCACATCTCCATTTTTAATTGACGTGAGATTTCAAGAATCTTAAGGAATTCAAAATATGATATCCCGTTGCGTCTCCAACACTTCAAAACCCGAGATTTCAGAGAACCTTAATTGACATGAGATTTTAGAATATTAAGAGAATACAATGCAGTCTTTCTCAAGAACATCATACGGATTTTTCCCTACTTCGATCTGCTGTTACGTGTTGTCAAAATTTATGTGTGGTAGAAGGATTGTCAAGAGAACAGACTCAGGTATGTTAAGGTTATCCCTTATTTATTTTTGACATGATGTATATGACACTAATGAAACGAGAAAATGCACAATTTCCATAAATGACACTATTCATACAAAGTATTAGAGAGGCCTATGTTCTTGACTTCCCATATGTCTTATTGTTCTATCGTCTGTTCATGAGTCTCAGAAAATACGTAAGTTGATAAAGTTTCTACTAATCAGAGACATAATGGTCTTATGACGTTCCGAGAAATTTTATTGACATACTTCTCATGCATTAAATTCATTTACACATGTACATTTACCCATGACCAGATGGCATTATATACGCATATATATGTATATTATATGTATATGGGTTATGGGAAAAGGTTACGTCATTATATACGCACCACCACCTGATCAGCTGGTATATGTTGATGATTTGCTCACAATGGCCGAAATCATATGATGGGATGCCCTCAGAGGCTTGATGATGTTATGAACACATATACCTATGCATGGTATGAAATTTATACGCATATGCATGACATTATAAAAAGTGAAATGATTCACATAGCACAGACGTACATGTCGGGTCTTTTACTCCATGTTTCTCTCATGTCTATTATTTACTGATTTTCATTCCTTACATACTCAGTACATTATTTGTACCGACGTTCCTTTTGCCTGGGGACAATGTGTTTCATGTCCGCAGGTCCCGATAGATAGGCCGAGAGTCCTCTAAGTAGGCTATCAGCTCAGCCGAAGATGTCAGTGCGCTCATTTGCTCCGGAGTTGTTATTGGTCAACATTATTAGGATATGTGTTGATTAGTATGGCGGGGCTCTATCTCGACCTTTATGAAATTTATGTATCCATAGAGGCTTGTAGATATATATCGTGTACATGAAAGATTGTACAGCCTTATCAGCCTATGTTCAGTGAAATTTTTGTCTTATAGGCCCTATGTCACATGTTTAAGTTTTTATATCAGATTGGGTCGTCCTATATTGAGTATTCTCTTATGTTTATTCTGGTTTGCCATGACGGCCCGTTTGGCTATTTGCCAATGACAGTACGATAAGAATAATATGTAACATTGGTACTTAGTTGAGTAAGGCACTGAGAGCCCATTGCGGCCCATTGTTTTGGGTCGTGAAAATCACGTCATTCATGACCTTTTACACACATTAATATGTGGCATAGAGAGGTATTTCACACTTGCTATCTGAAAAGAAAATGAAACATCTTATTTATTGTGGAAAGAATATTTGGAAAAATTATAGTTTTATAACTTATTCATATATTTGGTATTTTCGGTAAAATATTTTGGTATTCACTGAGATACATGAAAAGCATGACTATTTTCTAGAACTGTGAACAAGCTGAGCATTTTGTTTACTTCTGAGATACCCCTTTTATTACTTGTATTATGCTGCTATGAGTTGTTGTGTGATATTGGTATTAGACCTGACCTTGTGTTAGCTCGTCATTGCGTTTAACCCAAGGTTAGGTTTGTTACTTACAAAGTACATGGGGCTGGTCGTCCTCATACTACACTTCTTCACCGTGCGTGCAAATATTGGTTGTTGATGTTGCTGTGTTCGATGGGAGCTGGATTGATGATATACCTGCGTCTCGATTGTAGCTTCCCCTTGTTCGTGGTAACTTTAGATCTATTAAACTCTTTTTATGTACTTTTCAAACAGACGATGTATTTATTTCATTTCAGCTTGGTAAATTCTATTCTTAAAAGCTCATGATTTGTATTACGACTTCCCGGGGTTAATGTATAAGATTCATATAATTTATTTTCTTACTTGTCTTGTTAAATATTATTGGAAGTTGTTAGTTATTTGTTGTCTTACCTAGCGGGTTGGGTTAGGTGCCATCACGACTACTGGATTCTTGGGTCGTGACAAGTTGGTATCAGAGTAGTTCACTGGTTCTATAAGTCATGAGCAAGTGTCTGGTAGAGTCTTGCGGATCGGTATAAAGACGTCCATACCTATTTTTGAGAGGCTACATGAAATTTAGGATATACTTCCCATCTTTATTTCCTTATCGTGCGGCATTGATTCAGCTTGAAGCGTAACTTTTTGAATTCCTTCCACGCATTCGTATATGCATGTGAGCGCTCACTAGCAGCTGTGCAATGACGACTTGTGATTCCATGGTTGAGGTGTGAGATGTGATTTTGGCATGTTGAAGTGGGCCAGTCTGGAGAACTTGGGGCCGGGTTTTGACGATAGCTTGAGCACGGAGATTTCAGTTATGTGAGCACGTTCCTTTGGCACTTATATGTCCGGTGGTGTCCCTGATAGTGGAATTAGGGATTGGATGACTATGTAGTGAGTATGACGTGACTGCGAGATGTGTTCAGATTGTTCAAACGTGACGAGAAGAGTTTACTTGAGATGTGGAAAGGACTATTTGGTTTTTGGTTTCTGTCTTAATGCGATGTATGGTTCCGAGTTTTGAGTGGATTAAAGGATCTTTCATGTTGCTTAATGCGCGAACAAATTAGGTTCTCGTGTCTTATTGTTGAAATCAGACTTTGGAAGAATAAGCGATTCCATAGTAGTTGTGACTGTGAAAGGGTATAAAGAGATTTTAGATTGAGGTTAAGCAGGTGAGTTATCTCCTGCGAGGTGTCTTGAAGTTGTGTGATACCTATGGTATTTTGTAGAGAGTTCCCTTTTGCCATTGAATTATATGTGTTGCAAATTGAGTTTGGATCTCCTACGGGAGTTGGCTTGGCTGCTACTAGGGTGAATGCGAGATTTGCAGATGATTTGACGTACTATGTGGGTTGTGTATGCGAGCTTATCAAGGATTTTGTTGAATTTCAATGTGGGACTTTTGCAGCTACAGAGTATGGGTATTGTAATTTATCAGATGCTTTATTCCTTGTCTTTGAGCCAAGTGGGGGAGTCTGCTATCGATGGGTGGATTGCACGGTTATGTGTTGTATAGGTTTTAGTTTGAGGCATACTGGTAAATTAGTTATGAGTTGCCGATATGGAGTTCGAGAATTACTCGAGTAATGGAAATTTCTAAATATAGGTTGTATTACACTCAATGGGTATATGGGAATAATGGAACGAATCGAGTTTGTTATTCATGTAGATGTAATGTGCTGGGAGTAAGGGTCTACTCGGTTGCTTAGAGGTGTGGATTACTTCTTATGTTGTTGGTGTGCTAATGGGGCACAAGTTGTTCCGTTAGTTTAATTGAGATTTGAGAATAGTGGATGACTCTCGAAAATGGTTCTAATGAATTGAAGAATTATATTTAGCGATTTGAAATTTTCAAGAAACTATATGGCTAGAAACTGGGAGTTACATTGGACGGTGTCAAGACTTGTGGCATTTTTATATCATTGTGGATTATGCATTTCGGTATCAAGGAGGTGAAGGAAACATGTTTTTTTCACATAAGGTCTCTTTAGAGCGGGTGTCTTGATTGTGCTGCTTTGGGGCGCTTGAGAGTGAACTCAACAGCTTATGGGCCTCAGGGCGTTGTGGTTTTATACTAGGGTCTCTTTTGGGGTGAATTTTTGTTAAGGATCGTGCTATCCTAGCAAGGATAAGTATCAATTTGATGGAAATTTGGAAAAGATTTGGAGAAAAAGGACATCTTGGTAGTAGGTTGGATCAACACAGTAATGGGTATGATTGGTTCTTTGGGTACTTATGACGTGGCTAGTCCCTACAGGTTTTTTGTGGCAATGCTCCTAGGTTTTGGCGACCTTTGTAGCGGGGTTGAGTTAAAGAGATTCGATTCTAATAGCTTAGTTATGTGAAAATGGGTTTCGAAGAGTTATTAATGGTTTTTACCACGGTTCGAGGGGTATATTTCCTACTGGCGTGAGGAGCATGTGGTGTATAGTGAATTTCTCCTGGCTGAGATCAAATGGAAGGTCCTTGGCTAGTTGGGTATGTAGTTGCCTGTGACTCGGAGTGGACTATGAAGTTCTTGTATTTTTTCATATGATGGCATGATATATGCGGTGTGTTGTGTGGGATTGAGATTTACGTGAGTGAGATCACAGTTCAGGTTTGGAGGGAAGATCATGAAATTCGTAGGTAACATGGACGGTTTTAGATGACTAGGAAAATGATATTACTATTTGTCATGGCTTGATGAGAGCATACATTTCGGAAGGGGAAATGTGTTTGATTTATGGATACTTCACTGGTGTTGCGTCACTCTCCTGGTTGATCGACTTCTGATATTCAAATTTTTTATGTGGCACGAAAGCATTTTAGAAGTATTCTTCATGGGATGATTGTGTATGAGAGATGTGTTAGACATTCTAGTGGTGGAGTTGGGATCAGATATGGTGATTTGTGTGTTTTATGGATTTGGAGACTGGGAGGTCCCAGGAGCAGATTGTTTTATGGTTGTAGACTGTAAAGTCATGGACAAAACTAGCCAGATGATAGTATGTGCTATGATTCAGTCATTGTGGGCTTTTAGAGGGTTATTTATCTATTTGTGGGTGCCTGGAGTTGATTTGGGGTCCATTGGGTTGGCCCAGTTAGAATGTTTATTCTACACCGAGTCATATTGGTTGGCTCCATAATGCTATTGTTGAAGGATGTTCCATTCGGTTGTTGCTGAGCTTATTCGTGTTTTGAAATTTTATGTGAGTTACTTTTTTATGCTACGTGGAGTTGTGATTTGCTGGTTTTAGGCACACATTGAACAAATGAGCTATGGTTTATGTTTTGATTGAAGCATTAGATCTGTATTGTAATTACGGAGCCATATCAAAAGAAATCGTCGAATTTGGACATCATATAAGGATTTTATGGTCATTTTACTAAGAATTGGGTTGCCAGATTTTTTTTTTAGATTAATTACGAAATTGCTACTGACTTCGTATTTAAAAATCTGCTCTATTTCCAAATATTGAAACCAACATATCTCCTTCAATATAAGGTCAACTGGAGTGATTCAAGAGGCTTACTTGACTATAATTTCACAAGGAGTCTATTGGAGGCATCAAAAGCGCGTTTCAGGATCATTTAGCACAAGAAAGGAGACAAAATAGTGTTAAATCGAGGGTTTTGTTCATTAACATATTTTGAATTGAGGAGCTCAGATTTGGGCAATTTTTATAGGCTATCTATACCATATGGATTGGAGTAAGTGTTCTATACTCGATTTTGGTTATATTTCATGAATCCATCTTTATTTTTGGCATTTGATTGATGATTTCCAAGTGAAATTTGGGGGTTTTTGACTTAAATTTCATAAAGTGAATAATTTAGTTTTAGACATCGATTCCGAGTCGTAATTGGATGAAATTAGTATGGTTGGACTTGTAATATAATGGGTTTTCGAATTTTGTGAGTTTTGTCTGGTTCCGAGGTGCCGACCCACAGTTTGATTTTTGGGTCGATTATGGGCTTTTGATTAAAGATTCAATTTTTGTCAATTGGCTTTGTTTCCTTTGGCTTTAATTGATATATATGTGTTGCTTTTGTCTAGTTTCAATCCATTCAGAGGTCGATACGCTCATTTTGGAGCATCGATTGGCTTGCTCGGAATTGGAATTGGCTGGTTCGAGGTAAGTAACTCTTCTAAAATTAGTGTTGAGGGTATGAAACCCCGAATTACGAGTTATGTGATAGGCATTGAGGTGGTGCGCACTCTAGGTGATGGGTGTGTTGGCGTGCACCCTGCGAATTGTGACTTCGTTATTTCCATGGCACTATTTTATTGATATATGTATTTTCACCATGTGATAAAGTAACTGAGCAGCCAATCATGCTAAATATCATGTTTAGGCTTTATGCTGATATTGTTAGGACTCACAGTGGTCGTTTCTTGTTGTCATCTCACTGATTTCATTGATATTTCATACTCTGTCATATTCATGCATTCATATCATATCTCAGTCTCAGTTGTTGCTTATTAATACACCATATAATTGTTGTCGGTCTAGTTTCATGACATTGTGAGCCCGTGAGTGAGACTAGAAAGATTGATGGCTGAGTGAGGCTGAGAGATTGAATATGAGTGAAAGTTATGGGATCGGGCTGAGAGCCTGGATCTGGCTTATGATAGCGCTTGGGTTGTCATAGCCCCTTCGGAGTCTGTACACACCCTCAGTGAGTGCGGTTGATAATTTTGAGGGATGAATCTTCTCTGGACATGGATCTTGTCCGAAACATTTATATACATGGAGATGGATTTTCTCCTTGGGGCCGGATTGGCCTTCCTCGGTACTGAGTGACTGATGGTTAGTGATGTATATATTTTGGGATGGATCTTCCCTGGGCCGTATGGGCCATATATAGTACCGAGAGGTTGAGTATGATGAATGGAAAGTGAGAGACAGTGATATTGAGTACTCTAAGAGTGTGAATACATTATTCACATTTGAGATACATGGCATCGACATGCACACATGACATACTTCCTTATGTTTTACGGTATCACATCATTCATGGGCCACTCTGGTGGACTTGAGGCCCGATTTTGACGGTAGATTGAGCACCGAGATTTCAGTTGTGTGAGACGTGTTTTTGAGACTTATATGGCCGGTGGTGTTACTGTTAGTGGAATTTGGGATTGGATGACTATGTAGTGAGTATGATGTGATTGCGAGATGTGTTCAGATTGTTCGAATGTGACGAGAGGAGTTTACTTGAGCTGTAGAAAGGACTATTGGGTGTTTGGTTTCTATCTTAATACGATGTATGGCTCTGAGTTATGAGTGTATTAAAGGATCTTTCTTGTTTCTTAATGCCGGAACAAATTAGGTTCTTGTGTCTTATTTTTGATATCAGACTCAAGAAGAATAAGCAATGGCGTAGTAGTTGTGGTTGTGAAAGGGTATGCAGAGATGTCTGCTTGAGGCTAAGCAAGTGGGTTATCTCCTGTGGGTTGTCCTGAGGTTGTGTGATCCCTATGTTGTTTTATAGAGGCTGCCCTTTCGCCAGTGAACTATATGTGTTGCAATGTGAGTTTGGATCGCTTATGGGAGTTTGCTTGGCTGTTACTAGGGTGAATGCGAGATTTACAAATGATTTGAGATACTATGTGGGTTGTGTATGCGAGCTTATGAAGGATTCAGTTGAATTTAAGTGTGGGATTTTTGCAGCTACAGTGTATGGGTACTGTAAGTTATCAGATGCTTTATTCCTTGGCTTTGAGCCAAGTGGGGGAGTCCACTATTGACGGACGGATTGCACGGTTATGTGTTGTATTGGTTTCTGTTTGAGGTATATTTGTGAATTAGTTATGACTTGCAGAGGTGGAGTTCGAGAATGACTCGAGTAATGGAAATTTCTGGATACGGGTTGTATTACACTCAACGGTATATGGGAATCATGGAATGAATCGAGTTTGTTATTCATGACGGACGTAGTGTGCTAGGAGTAGGGGTCTACTCGGTTGCTTAGAGGTGTGGATTACTTATTAGGGTGTTGATGTGTTAATGGGGCACAGGTCGTTCGGTCCATTTAATTGAGGTTTGAGAAGGGTGGATAACTCTCGAGAATGATGCTAATGAATTCAAGAGTTGTATGTAGCGATTTGAAATTTTCAAGGATTGTATATGGCTATAAACTGGGAGTTACATTGGACGGTGTCGAGACTTGTGGCATTTTTATATCATTGTGGATTATGCATTTCGGTATCAAGGAGGTGAATGTTACACCCCATGGTTCGTACGTGGAAGTGCGCCATAAGTAAATTGATATAAGCTCGGAAATGAGATGCTACATTACACATTTTTGTACGTTAAAGTTTCGTCTTAAGTTAATCGACATAAGTTCAGGAATGAGATTATTTTGGGATTATAAGTATTACGCTATTTCAAACAAGTGATAGGTAAATTTGTGAAGGTGAGTGGGCAAGCAAATCGAAGAAAATGAATTTCGTCGAAAGTTATCATTTTGAGATAGGATACGGTTCGAGCTATAATACCCAGTATTTATAGACTAGTGTCATACAATTTACCACATGACCATGATAGTAAGGTGTATAAGGTGTGTTAAAAGTGAGTAGTATTTTAAGAAATTTGAGATGATTCTTAATTATATGGGTAATTGGTTGATTATTGGATCTGTGGATAAATATTTAAGTGAGATTTCTTAGATAATTATATCAGGGGGCAACATCCATGTCACGCCCCAAAAACCGAGGGACGGGACCGACACTTAACCGAAGAACCCGGTCAAGCGAACCTGATTTGCCTTTGCTACCCAACGTGTTTCCCCGTGTTTATAACATACATTATTCATGTGAAATAGAAAGAGAAAATAAAAAACATGGACTCACAACATAAAGTCCATTTTTCCTCTTTAAAACATTTTCAACATTTAATCTTCCCCAAAACATACATACAAAAATACAACATTTACGATACTGGATCATGATTATGAACGAGTACGATAACTACCCAAAATACATATGTACAACCCACATAATGTTTACGGAGCCTCTAAGGGTATAGATAAGAATACATAGACTTGCCGGTAACAAGGCCCCGGCTATACCTCAAAAGAAACGACATAAACAAAATGAGTCAACATCAACTACACACATCCTCGAGAGGAAGTGGGGTTCATCAAGACTGCTGAAGAGATGGAGGGAAGGCACCACTAACGGCGGCCTGACCTACCTGCTATGGAACTACCTACGTCCATATAAAAGATGTAGCGCCCCCGGCAAAAGGGACGTTAGTACCATTGAATAATACTAGCATGTATGAACAAACCTACTCCAAATAGGTTAAACAATAACAATCAAACATGAATATAGGCATCATACAACAATAAACTGAAACATGGAAAATCACAACAAGAATTACGATATCCCACATCCCGTTTTTCCATCTTTTAGTTAATGTACTTTTAAGTTTCCTCTTGTTATTATGTTGTCACATGGAGTCGGATCTCTGCCTGATCGGCTAAGCCATCCTAGGTGAGGTCCGAATTTCAATCACATCACATATAACCACCGTGGCTTGTTCTCACGGAGTCCGATCTCTGTCCGAATCGGCTAGGTTAACCGTGGCTCGTGCACAACACACGTAGTCCGATCTCTGCCCGATTGGCAAGGAAATCTCAACTGAGAACAGTAAGTACAATAATCATCATCAAATCATAATCATATCACAATATCAAGTCAGCCATGTGTACGTCATGGAGTCTGATCCCAGCCAGACCGGATATGCCTTCTCACCCCTAGGACATTCTCCTGGTACAATTATGGATGTTTTAGATTACTTACATCATTTTTAACCTTTTTGATCCCCAACACATATTTTTCTTTGGTTCGTCTTTCATATCATTAGAATCCTTTGATTCATATTTCACAATAATTCATCCGTTACCCCATATTCCATAGCCATCTATTACATTAATTCATGTTTCACAACAATTCAACCTCATGTTTCGCATTTTACATCATTACCAACTCTTTACCCACATTTCGTGTCATAACAATTTTTTATTCATATTTCTTACCATTCCAGTCTTTCATATTTACCACACCCATCATATGCAAGGATCGCACACATAGTAGAAGAAGGAACATAAAGATCACAACTCATATACTCAAGTAGCACAACGATATGGTATTAGCATGGAATGACATAGAATCAAGAATTTCTCAATTATGCACATAGAACACATAAACTCCATAGACATCCAACAAGAGAATCATACCCGGAAAGTGGCACAATGGGTTTATCCTGTGAGGGTTAGAGTTATCCATACATACCTCGAGTTGGAAATTTCCTTTAATTTCTATCCCAAATCACCGAACCTTCTCACGTCTTCAATCTAATTTACAATGTGGCACATTCAAACTTAGGGTTAGGAACCTTGAACTCATTTGGGAATTTTATCAAATGCTATGTGGTCCTTTAGATTAACTAGCCTCTTTTAGTGAAAGATTGCCCTATCTTACTTCCCTTTGCTAGATTATGGTAGATTATTCACATGCATGCAAGGTCTTAACTCTCATCGGCAAGATCCAACCTATGTGTGTTCTATCCTAACAAATCTGAAAAATTGGGGAAATGGGGTTGATGCTTACCTCGTATGGTGAAGAAGATGACGACTACTCGATTAGTTCCAGGCCTGAGTAGAAATGGAGAACCAACTTAGGGAAGATGTGGACTTCTCTCACTAGAACACACTCTCACTTCTCTCTATTTTGATCAGATAGCTGATAAAAATGAAGGGAGGGGTGTTTTATAAAGTTGGGGGTCGGGTTTTAAAATTAAAAATTAGAAGCGCCGAAGAAGGTATGCGGTCAGGAATGCGATCGCATTACTGTTATGCGGTCCGCATACCTTTTGCATAAATGTCCTTCAGATGGGCCAAAAAGGAAAGCAGACTGTCCAGGTATTCGATCACTATGCGGTCCGCATACCTATTATCCGATCGCATAGTGCATCACATAACTCCCTCCGCAAAAATAGGGTGCAAGAATGCGACATATATGCGGCCCGCATTTGTGAAATGCGATCGCATTATAAGCCGCATAACTATCCTCTATATGGACACCAACTGTCCAGGTATGTGACAACTATGCAGTCCGCATACTTGATCTGCGATCGCTAGTGACCGCACACCCGCGCAATTCTGGAAAATTTCATCTTTTAAGTCTCGGGGTACTTTGTACTCCAAAAAAGGTCCGTTTTAAGATTTACTACTGTTATAACAATATGGGACCTACCTGGGCATCTTTTTTAGTCTAGAAAATTTACGGGTCTTTACATCCTCCCCCAATTAAAATCATTCGTCCTCGAATGAGGACTCAGGTAGTCGCCTTGGGGAAGAAAACACAAGGACACCAGCCCCTATCCCAATTTTCACTAACTCTGATATTTTTTTGAAAATTTTTGCAGAGTTTCCCCTGTAAATAGGCCTATCCACCAGCCACAGGGCCCTCGAAACAAATCTCAACAATTGCTACATACTTTTAGTTGCTTCACAAGTTGTACAAAGTGCAGATAACACAACGAATTTCACATAAGTCAACTATTTCAATGGGTTGCACATAATTCAACTAACACAATACCCACAAATATGGCACAAGGTTGATAAAGTCACATGAGGAAGGGAGATAGAGAAGTCGGGTGTTCTTGCACAAAATATGACACAAAATGCATTTGCCTAAAGGCAACAATCTTCAAAATCACTACTTGACTTATTCAAACAAATGAGGGTATTTCTCTTTCATTTCACTTTCCGCTTCCCACGTGGTTTCCTCGACTTTTTGACTCCGCCATAATACTTTAACTCAAGCAATCTCCTTATTTCTCAACCTACGAACTTGCCTATCAAGAATAGCGACGGGAACTTCTTCATATTACAACTCTTCATTAACTTCAACAGTCTCAACTGATACGATGGCAGATGGATCTCCAACTACCTTCTTCAACATGGACACATGAAACACTGGGTGCACTAATGACATCTTAGAGGGCAACTCCAGCCTATACGCTGCATTTCCTATCCTCTAGGTGATCCTATATGGCACGACATACCTTGGTCTCAACTTCCCCTTCTTTCCAAACCGCATGACTCCCTTCATGGGAGATACCTTCAAGAATACCAGTCATCTACTTGAAACTCCAAATCCCTACGACGAATGTCCGAATAAGATTTCTGACGACTCTAGGCAGTTTTCAACCTCTCCAAAATGACTCTAACCTTCTCCATAGCTTGATGCACAAGATCCGGTCCTAGCATTTCCGCCTCTCCAGCCTCGAACCATCCAATTGGAGATCTACACCTTCTTCCGTACAATGCCTCAAACGGGGCCATCTGAATACTAGCATGGAAACTGTTGTTGTAAGAAAACACTATAAGCGGAAAGTGATCATCCCAACTACCCTTAAAGTCAAGTACTCAAGCTCGTAACATGTCTTTAAGCGTCTGAATAGTCCGCTCTACTTGCCCATCAGTCTGTGGGTGGAATGCTGTGCTGAGATTTACCTGCGTACCCAAACCTTGCTGGAATTTCCTCCAAAATTTAGCTGTGAACTGGGCCCTTCGATCCGAAATAATAGATACTGGAGTGCCATGAAGTCTGACTAATTCTTTGATATACAACTGAGCATACCGTTCTATAGTATCAGTGGAATTTGCTGGCAAGAAATGCGCTGACTTCACAAGTAAACAAGGATATCGTCAATGAAGACAATCACAAAGGAGTCAAGAAACAATTTGAAAACCCGATTCATAATATCCATAAAAGTTGTTGGGGCGTTGGTTAGCCCAGAAGACATTACCAAGAATTCGAAGTGCCCATAACGAGTCCTGAAGGCGGTCTTAAGAATATCCTGCTCCCTGATCTTTAACTGATGATACCCGAACCGTAAATCAATCTTTGAGAAGAACCTAACACATTGCAACTGGTTGAACAAATCATCTATCCGAGGCAATGGGTACTTGTTTTATATTGTGACCTTGTTGAGCTGCCGATAATCAATACACATCTGAAGTGATCGATCTTTCTTTCTGTCAAAAAGAACCGGTGCACCCCAAGGTGACACACTAGGCCTAATGAAACCCTTTTCTAGAAGGTCCCTCAATTGCTCCTTTAACTCCCTCAATTCTACCGGCGCCATCCTGTAGGGTGGAATAGATATGGGCTGCGTATCTGGCAATACATCAATCCCGAAATCAATCTCTCTATCTGGTGGAATCCCAGGAAGCTCATCCGAAAAAACCTCAAGAAACTCATTCACGATAGGCACAGACTCGGGGGCAGGCACCTCTGAAGTGGTGTCCGCAACCCAGACCAAATGGTAGAAGCAACCTTTTCTGATCATATTTGAGGCCTTAAGGTAGGAAATAAACCTACCTTTTCGAACAATATTATTTCCCTCCCACTCGGTAACTGCTTCATTAGGAAACTCGTGCCTCATAATTCTAGTTCGGCAATCGAGTTTAGCAAAGCACAAATAAAGCACCGTTACAGCACAATTCCTATAGTCTCGCGCGACTGTAATAGATTCACCAACCAGAGTCGACACAAGGAATGGCTCACGGAGCTGTTCGGGTTCTATCCCAAAACTCGAAGCAACAAAAGGGGTGACATATGATAAGGAAGACTCGGGATCAATAAGAGGATGAACATCATGGGACTGAACAGTCAGAGTACCTATGACGACATCTAGAGAAGCCTCCGCATTCTGACGACCACTCAAAGCATAGAACTGACTGGGTTCTCCCCGACCTCGGGCACCAACCCTGGCTGCAGCACGCCCTGCTGGTGCTGAAGGGCCTCGGGCTGGTGGGCGTGCTAAAGATGTAGCAACTGAAGAACTAGATGGTTGGGCGGCACCCCATCCTGCACCCTGGATGAATGAAGGGCAACCTCTATGAATATGACCCCTCACCCCAAAACCATAGCATACTGGAGGATCTAGATAACAAGGCCCAGTATGAAACCTATCGCACTTGGGTCATAGGCCCCTCTGCTGCTGCTGGAACCTCCAACCTGAACGGCCTGGATGATAGAACCCTCTGCCGCCAGAACTGACCCAAAAACAACCTCCCTGCTGATGATGATGGTGACGCCCTAGTGGCACGGCACTAGTTGATGACTGAGCATGAGAGTGGGATGGTCCTAATGACCCTCTCCCAGGAACTTGTCTCCCTAATCCAAAAGAGCCCCTGTGGCTGCCTGCCGATCGGGCTCTACTACTACTACTCTCTCTCTCCATTCTTATCTTCAATTTCTAAGCCTCCGTAGCCTGGGCAAATCCCCTAATATTCCCATAGTTCATATCTGAATGCAAAGCAGTTGTAGCAACTTCATTAATTACATAGAGACCAAGGCCCTGCACGAACCGACAAACTCTAGCCTCGATAGTAGACACCATATGAACACCGTATTTGGATAAGCGCACGAACTCCATATGATACTCCCAGACACTCCTGTTGCCCTGCTTGAGGACCTCAAACTCTGTAGCACAGTCTGCCATAGTCTCGGTGGGCAAGAAATAGTCCATGAAGGCATCTACAAACTCATCTCACCTCGCCGAAGGGCTCCCCTCTCCACGGGAACTCTCCCACATTTCGAACCACGATATATGCTGCTACCTTCAGACGATAGGAAGCCAATTTAACCCCCTCTGTATCAGTAGCCCTCATAACTCGGAGGGTTTTGTACATATAATCAATGAACTCCTGAGGATCAGCGTCTAGGACGGTGCCTGTGAACTCTGGAGGGGCTAAAGGTAGAAGCTGGTTGACTCTGGAACCTGAAGAATCCCTTGGCTCGCTAGAGGATGTAGGGGTAGCATTTGATCTTTGGGCCTGGGAGGCCACTAACTGGGTCAACGTCTGGATAGCTCCCCTAAGGTCCCCATCAGAAATACCGGGACCGGAAGCTGGAGCTGGAGGTGGGTTAGGAGTATCAGCGAGAGGGATTTCAGCACCCTCTGCTGGAGCAGGAATATGAATAGTCTGGCCTGGAGCGGAGGAGTCAGGCTGATTTGTGGCCAGGGAATCATACGCACCCGCACCATCAGCTGGAGAATTTATGATCACTCTTGGAGTGTCATTGGCCTCTACGCCAAGTCGAGCTCTCTTCTTGGGTGCCATTTACTTAAATTTGAAACAACGCACGTGTTATAGATAGACAACCTCACCTTTCACCATATCACAAGACACCAAATCTAAATAAAAGGGTATTTTACTAAATGTCCATGCAACCCCCTAATTATTGATGTGATCGACAACACACCGATAAGAAGGGCTCTACTAGACACGACTCCGAGACATCACTTTTAAAACCTTTGGCTCTGATACCAAGTTTGTCACGCCCCAAAAACTGAGGGATGAGACCGACACCTAACCGAAAGAACCCGGTCAAGCGAAAATGATTTTCCTTTCCTACCCAACGCGTTTCCACGTGTTTATAACATACATTATTCATGTGAAATAGCAAGAGAAAATAAAAAATGTGGACTCACAACATAAAGTCCATTTTTCCTATTTAAAACATTTTCAACATTTAATCTTCCCCAAAACATACATACAAAAATACAATGTTCATGATACTGGATCATGATTACGAACGAGTACGAAAAGTACCCCAAATACATATGTACAACCCACATAATGTCTACGGAGCCTCTAAGAGTATGGAGAAGAATACATAGACTTGCCAGTAACAAGGCCCCGGCTATACCTCAAAAGAAACGACATAAACAAAATGAGTCAACATGAACTACACACAGCCCGGGGCTCACCAAGACTGCTGAAGAGATGGAGGGAAGGCACCACTAACAGCAACCGGAGCTACCTGCTATGGAACCACCTACATCCATATAAAAGATGTAGCGCCCCTGACAAAATGGATGTTAATACCATTGAATAGTATTAGAATGTATGAACAAACCTACTCCAAATAGGTTAAACAATAACAGTCAAACATTAAAAGAGGCATCATACAAGAATACACTGAAATATGGAAAATCACAACAAGAATTACCACATCACGCATCCCGTTTTGACATCTTTTTGTTAATGTACTTTTAAGTTTCCTATTGTTATTATTATTACTGATCCACCGTGTCGTTGTCACACGGAGTCCGATCTCTTCCCGATCGACTAAGCCATCCTAGGTGAGGTCCGAATTTTAATCACATCACATATAATCACTGTGGCTTGTTCTCACGGAGTCCGATCTCTGCCTGAATCGGCTAGGCTAACACTGTGGCGCGTGCACAACACACGGAGTCCAATCTCTGTCTGATCGGCTAGTCTATCTCAACTGAAAACAGTGAGGACAATAATAATTATCAAATCATAATCATATCACAATATCAAGTTCATCCATGTGTACGACATGGACTCCGATCCCAGCCAGACCGGATAGGCCTTCTCACCCTTAGGACATTCTCCTGGTACAATTATGGGTGTTTTAGATTACTTACATCATTTTAAACCTTTTTTATCCCCAACACATATTGTACTTTGATTCGTCTTTCATATCATTAGAATCCTTTTATTCACATTTCACAACAATTCATCCTTTAACCCATATTCCATAGACATCCATTACATTAATTCATGTTTCACAATAATTCAACCTCGTATTTCGCATTTCACATCCAACTCTTTACCCATATTTCGTATCATAACAATTTTTGATTCATATTTCTTACCATTCAGTCTTTCATATTTACCACACCCATCATATGCAAGGATCGCACACATAGTAGAAGAAGGAACATAAAGATCACAACTCATATACTTAAGTAGCACAATGATATGTTATTAGCATGGAATGACATAGAAGCAAGAATTTCTCAATTAGGCACACAGAACACATAAACTCCATAGACATCTAACAAGAGAATCATACCCGGAAAGTGAGCACAATGGGTTTATCCTGTGAGGGTTAGAGTTAGTCATACATACCTCGAGTTGGAATTTCCCATTAATTTCTATCCCCAATCACCGGACCTTCTCACGTCTTCAATCTAATTTACAATGTGACACATTCAAACTTAGGGTTAGGAAGCTTGAACTCATTTGGGCATTTTATCAAATGCTATGTGGTCTTTTAGATTAACTAGCCTCTTTTAGTAAAATATTGCCCTAACTTACTTCCCTTTGCTAGATTATGGTAGATTATTCACATGCATGTAAGGTCTTAACTCTCATCCTCAAGAACCAACCTATGTGTGTTCTATCCTAACTAAAATATGAAAAATTGGGGAAATGGGGATGAGGCTTACCTCTTATGGTGAAGAAGATGACGACTACTCGATTAGTTCCAGGCCTGAGTAGAAATGGAGAACCAACTTGGGGAAGATGGGGACTTCTCTCACTAGAACCCACCCTCACTTCTCTCTATTTTGATCAGATAGACGATAAAAATGAAGGCGAGGGGTGTTTTATAAAGCTGGGGGTCGGGTTTTAAAATTAAAAATTAGAAGCCCGGAAGCAGGTATGCGGTCAGGAATGCGGTCGCATTCCTGTTATGCGGTCCGCATACCTGTCGCTTAAATAGCCTTCAGATGGGCCAAAAAGGAAAGTAGACTGCCCAGGCATCCGACCACTATGTGGTCCGCATACCTGTTATGCGATCGCATAGTGCGTCGCATAACTCTCTCCGTAAAAATAGCGGTGCAAGAATACGACATATATGCGGCCCGCATTTGTGAAATGCGATTGCATTGTGGGCTGCACAGATGTCCTCTAAATGGAAAGCAATTGTTCAGGTATGCGACCACTATGCGGTCCGCATACCTGACCGCAATTTTGGAAAATTTCATCTTTTAAGTCTTGGGGTACTTTTTACTCCAAAAAGGGTCCGTTTTAAGATTTACTATTGTTATAACAATATGGGGACCTACCTGGGCATCGTCTTTAGTCTAGAAAATTTACAAGTCTTTACAATCCACGTGGGATTTTGGAAAGTTGGCAGCCAAAGAGGTCTTGAATATTGACTCATAAATCACACAATAAGGTTGCAAAAATTAGAGGATGTTTTGTGGCCAAGTCTTACAAGTGGGGCCCACATTTATTCTAACATAAGACCTCTTTAACTTAAAAGATAGATGCATATTCATTTTGTAACGTGAAAATTTTTTAGCATCTTCAACAATTCAAAAAGATCTCATAAGCATCTTCAAGAATTCAAACGTGAATTCTTAGTATCCTAGCAACATGAGATTTTGCAATTTTAAGGGAATACAGTGTAATCTTTCTCAAGAAGATCATACGAATTTTCCCCTACTTCGATTCGCTATTACGTGATTTGCCACAATTTACATGTGTTAGAGGGAATGTAAATAAAATCGGCTGGGGTATATTAAGGATATCCCTTCTTTCTTTTTGGCATGATCCATACGATACAAACGAAACGAGAAAATGCACAACTTCCATAAACGACTCTATTCATAGAAATGTTAGAGATGCTTATGTTCTTGATTCCCCATGTTTCCTATAATTCTATCATCTGTTCATGGGTCTCAGAAAATACGTAAGTTGATAAAGTTTACTTCATGATATTAATCAAAGGCGTAATGGTCTTATGACACTTAGAGAGATTTTATTGACGTACTTCTTATACATTGAATTCATTTATATATATACATTGACCCATGACCATATGGCGTTATATACGTTTATATATATATATTATATGTATATGGGATATCAGAAAAGGATATGGCCTTATATACACACCACCACCTAATCAACGGGTATACGTTAATGATTTGCCCACAGTGGCCGAGATGATATGATGGGATGCTCTCAGAGGCTTGATGATGTTATGAACGCATATACATATGCATGGTATGACATTTATACGCATATACATGATATTATAAGTATTAAATAATTCATAGATCTATTCAGACTTACATATCGAGTCTTTTACTCCATGTTTCTCTCATCTCTATTATTTACTGATTTTCATTCCTTACATACTCGGTACATTATTTGTACTGGTGTCACATTTTCCCGGGGACACTGCGTTTCATGCCCGCAGGTCCCGATAAACAGGTCGAGGGTGCTCCAAGTAGGCTATCATCTAAGCGGAAGATGTTGGTGCGCTCCATTTGCTTCGAAGTTGCTTATTTGGTCAGTATAATTTTGACGTGTATTGTTTAGTATGGCGGGGACCTATCCCCACCGTTATGGTAATTATCTATTCTTAGAGGCTTGTAGACATATGTCATGTACGTGAAAGTTTGTATGGCCACGTCGGCCTATGTTCAGTGTACGAGTGATCATTTTGGGATTATAGGCTCGTATGTCTTATGTATAAGTTGGTATTACGTGTTTTATTCTACTTATCTCACGGCAGCCTCTCTGGCTCATTTACCTATGATAGTATGATACAAATACATTATGTAGGTACACGGTTGAGTAAGGTACCCGGTGCCCATTGCGGCCCATCGGTGTGGGTCGTGACAGTGAAGCAAATAATTTTCGGTTCACATAAGGTCTTCTTAGAGCGGGTGTCTCAATTGTGGTGCTTTGGGGCACTTAAGAGGGAAGTCGGCAGCGTATGGGCCTCAAGGCATTGTGGTTTTATACTAGGGTCTCCTGTGTGGTGAATTTTGGTTACAGATCGTGGTATTCTAACAAGGAGAGGTATCAATTTGAAGGAAATTTGGAAAGGACTTGGAGGAATAGGACAACTTGGTAGTAGGTTGGATCAGCACAATAATGGGTATGATGGGTTCTTTGGGAACTTTTGACGTGGCTAGTCTCTACAGGTGTTTTGTGGAAATGCTCTTGGGGTTTGGCGACCTGCGTGGTTGGGTCGAGTTAGAGAGATTCAGTTCTGATAGCTTGATTATGTGCAAATGGGTTTCTAAGATTTCTCAATGGTTTTTACCACGGTTCAAGGGGTATATTTCCTACTGGCATGAGGAGCATGTGGTGTATAGTGAATTATCCTGGATAAGATCAAATGGAAGGTCCTTGGCTAATTGAGTATGCAGTTGCCTGTGACTTGGAGTGGACTATGTAGTTATTGTATTTTTTTCATATGATGGCATGGTATATGCGATGTGTTGTATGGGGATTGAGATTTATTTGAGCGAGATCATAGTTCAGTTTTGAAGGTAAGGTTATGAAATTTGTAGGCAGAATGAACGGTCTCAGATGACTAGGTAAATGATATTACTATTTGTTATGGCTTGATGAGAATATACATTTCATAAGGGGCTATGTGTTTGATTTATGGATACTTCACTGGTACTGCGGCACTTTCCTCGTTGATCGACTGCTGATATTCAAATTTTTCCATGTGGCACAGAAGAATTTTAGAAGTATTCCTCGTGGGATGATCATGTATGATATATGTGTTAGACATTCTTGCGGTGGAGTTGGGATAAGATATGGTGATTTTGTGTGTTCTATGGATTTGGAGAATAGGAGTTCTCAGGAAAAAATTATTTCATGGTTGCGGACTGTGAAGTCATGGTCGAAGCTAGAAAGATGAAAGTATATGTTATGATTCAGTCATTGTGGGTTTTCAGAGGTTTATTTATTTATTTGTGGGTGCCCGGAGTTGATTTGGGGGTCCATTGGCATGCCCAATTAGAATGTGTATTCTACACTGAGTCGGGTTGGTTGGCTCCATAATGATATTATTGAGGGATGTGTCATTCGGTTGTTGCTGAGCTTATTTATGTTCTAAAATTTTTCTGTGAGTTACTCTTCTATGCTACAAGGAGTTGTGATTCGTTGGTTTTAAGCACAGATGGTACAGTTCTATTCTGGTCTTATAACAGAAATTGAGCGAGATGAGTAATTAGGTATTGCATGATTGAGGGCGTATTGGTTTTGTTCTTTCGGGTTTTGTGTGGCATTGTGTCATCTGATTATACGTGGTTATGGTAATGCACTTTGGGTACTTGTTGAATTTTGCGTGGTTATTGATTTTCAGTAGGGTGTCTCGAGGTATATGATATGGACCAGCAGTTGGATGGAGTTGCACATTGCATGAGAGTTATGTTGAGGTATGAACCTTTTTGTTAGAGTCGGGTAATGGTTCTACGGTGTGTGATGGGTTCTTAGCATCGCTTGGTGGTGGTACCCGTTCAGCTTGCAAGACGGTTCTCTTGATTGAGGCATTTTTGTTATTGAGTAAATTTGGATTGTTTCTTATTGGTGCATGGATTTCACGGTTCATAGATCTGGGTAGTATTGGTGTTGTGTATCAGTAGAGTAGTTTGTATTCGATAAGATGATGTCTTCGACTCTAGGGTGGGTGCTATCTGATTTGATTGCGATATATTTGGAAGGATAATATGGGAAGTCGGCTTAGGAATTGGCTATAGTTCTTGTTGAAGGAGAGGGAGCTCCACAACTTTTTTATTTGATGAATGGTTATTAGTTTCTGTGCTTCTTTCATTATCAGCAGTGTACGAAGGTTTTAGAATGAGGTTTTGTTAGGTATCAGGTTTATTATTGGTATTTGGTTGTTCTGAGAAGTTACTGTGATCGGAGATTTTGCTAAAGTATTTGAGTCATGTGGTATATCCTGTGATTGTAGCTTGGGTTATGGTTGCGGTTTGGTACATCTTGTTCAGACTTATACATCGTGTAGGTTGCGAGATTCAGATCTTATAAGAAATTCCAGATGCTGGAAAATTGGATTCTAAGGCTTATGGGCTAGGTTGAATTGAGAAATTTTAGTTATGTTGTGTTATCAGACCTATATGGGATAGGATGACGTGGGATCACCCCCGGGTATGTGCATGGTAAGGCTATACCGCAGTTTGGTGGTTTTGGGAACAATTCTTGGCACATTCGAGAACGAATGTATGTTTAAGTGGAGGAGAATGTAACGAATCGACCGGTCATTTTGAGCATTTTCACATTGCTCGGTAGTTTACGGGCATGAGTAGCTCCGTATGATGTGTTATGACTTATGTGAATCGTCGGTTTTGGTTTTCAGGTTATCCGGAATCGGTTTGGAAGAATGAATTTCATTGTTGAAGATTTAAGTTGAAAGAGTTGACCTAGTTTAACTTTTTGTGAATTTGACCCCGGAACAGAGTTTTGATGGTTGCGTTAGGTCCGGATGGTTTCATTGGACTGGGGCATATGCCCGATTTGCATTTGGATGTTTCTAGAAGGTTTCAGCACAAGTTGGCAAAAATTGGAAATTTAAATGTTTGGAAACTTCATAAGTTTTACCGGAAGTTGAATTTGAGGATATCGGATTCGGATTGTGGTTCCGAGAACTAGAATAGCTTCTTCAAGTCGTTTGGGACTTGTGTGCAAAATTTGGGTACATTCCGGGATGATATGAAATGTTTCAGCAGGAGTTATGGATTTGAAAGTTCAAAGTTCACTTAATTATGAATTGAGGTGCGATTTTTCATTTCGATGTTGTTATGTATTTTTTGAGGCCTAAATTAAGTATGTATTATGTTATGGGATTTGTTGATATGTTTGGACGGGGTCCTGAGGGGCTCGGGTGAGTTTCAGATAGGTTTGGGTTGTGTTGCGCTCGTTTTTTATGTTTCGACGTCATTTCTTCAAGCATAAATGGTACCACGTGAACAAATGAGCTCTGATTTCTATTTTGACTGAAGCATTAGATACGTATCATAATTACGGAACTATAGAAAAAGGAATTATCAAATTTGGATATCATATGAGGATTTTATGGTAATTTTACTAAGTATTGGGTTGCTAGATATTTTATATTAAATATGAAATTGTCACTGACTTTGTATTTAAAAATCTGCATTATTTCCAAATATTGAAACCAACATATCTTCTTCAATATAAGATTAAATGGAGTGATTCAAGAGCCTAACATGACTACAATTTCATAAGGAATCTATTGGAGGCATCAAAAGCGAGTTTCAGGATTGTTTGGCACAAGAAACGAGAAAGAATAGTGTTAAATCAAGGGTATTGTTCATTTAACATATTTTGAATTGAGGAGCTCATATTTAGTAATTTTTTGAGGCGATTTTCGCCATATGGATTGGGGTAAGTGTTCTATACTCAATTTTGGTTATATTTCATGAATCTATGTTCGTTTTTGGCATTTTATTGATGATTTCAAAGTGAAATTTGGGGGTTTTCATTAAAATTTTATAAAGTGAATAATTGAGTTTCAAACATCTATTCGAAGTCAAAATTGGATGAAATTGGTATGATCGGACTCGTAATTGAATGTGTCATTGGATTTTGTGAGTTTCGTCGGGTCCCGAGATGGGGTCTCGGGTTTGATTTTGGGGTCGATTCTGGGCTTTTGATTAAAGATTCGATTTTTAACAATCGGCTTTGTTTCATTTGGTGGTAGTTGATATATTTGAGTTGTTTTTTTCTAGTTTCGAGCCATTAGAATGTCGATACGCGCGAGATGGATTTTTTTTAGCATTACATGGCTTGCTCAATATTGGAATTGGCTAGTTCGAGGTAAGTAACTCTTCTAAACTTAGTGCTGAGGGTATGAAACCCCGAATTATGTGTTATGCAAATTGTATTGAGGTGACGCACATGCTAGGTGACGGGCGTGTGGGCGTGCAGCCTGTGAATTATGACTCCATTGTTTTTATGGCACTATATAATGGCCCTATTTTGTTGATATCTATGTTTTCACCATGTGATAAAGTAACTAAGCTCATAGTGGTCGTTTCTTGCTATCATCTCACTGATTTCATAGATATGTCGTACTCAATCATATTCATGCATTCATATGATATCTCAATCTCAGTTGTTGTTTATTGATATAACATTTCATTATTGTCGGGCTAGCATCATGACATTGTGAGCCCGTGAGTGAGACTGGAGATATTGATGACAAAGTGAGGATGAGAGCCTGATTATGAGTGACAGTTATGGGATCGGGCTGAGAGCCTGGATCTGGCTTTTGATTATGCTTGGCCTGTAGGAGCCCCTCCGAAGTCTGATGTAACGACCCGGCTGGTCGTTCCGTGAGATTAGCCCCGTTTCCCCTGTTTCAGCTTTGTTATATGCTAGTTAACCTAATTATGATGTGTTGGGTCGGTTGGTTCGGGTTCGGGATGGTCATGGTGAGAACTGAGACACTTAGTCTGTTAAATTGGCTTAATAGTTGGAAAAGTCAACTGAGAGTCGACTTATTGGTAAATGGCCTCAGAATGTAGATTTTATGGTTCGGATAGCTTCGTTAGGTGATTTTGGACTTAGGAGTGTGTTCTGAATGTGGTTTTGATGTCCGGAGTATAATTAGGCTTGAATTGGCGAAATTGAGTTTTTGGCGATTTTCGATCGGCAGTGAAAAATTAGCTATCGGGGTCGGAATGGAATTTCGGAAGTTTGAGCTGGTTCGTAATGTCATTTTTTACGTGTGTGCAAATTTTTAGGTCATTCGAAAGTGTTTTGGTTGTTTTTGGCATCATTTGCGAAATTTAGAAATCGTAAAGATCATAGGCTTGAATCTGATGTGATCATGGTGTTATAGTGTTGTTTTGGGTATTTTGAAGGCTCGAATAAGTTTGAATAAGGTTATGGGACGTGTTTGTATGTTTGGTTGAGGTCCCGAGAGCCTCGGGTGGTTAACAGATGAATTTTTGGTCTTGAGTGACAACATATTGTTCTGTTGTTTTGGTTCTGGTTTTCTTCTATGCGATCGCGTAGGGATTCCTACGATCGTGTAGTCTTAGTATATGGAGATGGGTAAGTCGTGCCATGCGATCGCAAAATGGAGGATGCGATTGCGTGAGAGGGCAGTCTTTGGTCTTTGCGAACGCGTGGCCTTGTTTGCATTCGAATAGAAGGAAGGGAGCGCGTGAGGTCGAGATGGTCATGCTTTGCAATCGCGTGAAGGTTTATGCGATCACGTTGGGTAAGCTTGGGTTTTGATGTTTTTGTTCTTCGCGATAGCGTGTGTATTTCGGTGATCGTAGTGAATAAAATTCCTGGGTAGTTTTTTATGTTCAAAGCGAGGGTTTAGTCTATATTTTCAAAACCCATTAGAGAGCTCGGGAGAAGGTTGAAATTGAAGGGATTTTCAGTGGAGTTATTGCGGTAAGTGTTCTTCAATCATATTTCGGTTAATTCCATGATTTAGTCTCGATTTTTATCATTTAATTTGAAGAATTAGAGTGGAAATTGGGAAAATGGGAGGAAAGTTTGAGAATTTCTTTTGATGATTTGAGTAGGCATTTGATGTTGGATTTTTGAAGCTCTTGGTATGCATTGATTCATGGGAGGATGAGGATTTCTGTGATGTAAATTTTATCAGATTCCGAGAGGTGGTCCCGTGGGTTGGGTTTGGCCAATTTCGGGGATTTTGGGTACTTTGATAAATTTCGAATGGACTTCATTCCTTGGCATATAATAATGATATGAATATGATTTTTGGTAGATTCGGAGCATTTAGAGGCTCAGTCTAGAGGCAAGGGCACCGTGGGCTAGGATTTTAGCCAGTTTTGAGGTAAGTAATGACTGTAAATATTGTCCTGAGGGTATGAAACCCAGACTTAGTATTTTCTCACTATTTTGGAGTGGCACACATGCTAGATGACGAGTGTGTGGCGCACACTATTAGGGGATCGTGACCTGGTCCGTCCCGTGGAAACTATTAAGTTGCGTATTGATTTTAAATCATATGATATTTCATGTTCTAAGATTAATATTTTGGGCTGTATGTCATGTTTGGGGCCTTGCGCTGACCCGTTTGGACCCCTTGGGTGGCTATTTACTACTATTCTTCACTGTGTTGATTCATGATTTACACTCAGTACCCCGTTTTACTGATAGCCCGAGTGGCTTTTTGAGAGTTTTTGACTAACTGAGGCCGAGGGCCTGATTTTTGAGGATATGATATGGGATCGAGCTGCACGCCATATCATGTTATTGATAGGCCGAGTGATAGAGTGATTATGCCACGAGATGGCTTGATATTAGCGCTTGGGCTGTAGGAGCCCCTCCGGAGTCTGTACACACCCCAAGTGTCGAGTGCCGAGTGCTGAGTGCCGACTGCCGAGTGACAAGTGATTGGGAGGCATGAGTGACTGTGAGGTTGCCCGAGGGGGTGATACAGAGTGATGGTGAGGCATGCTGAGCGACTAATTTTGAGGGATGTTGTGCCCGAGGGTCGATTTCTGAAATATTTTTTTGCCCGAGAGACTATCTATGATTTCTATCATTTCTATATTAAATTACCCGTATTTCTATGAAATTTGTGAGAAGGCACATTTCGGTATTTTACTGAGATTGATTTTCTTTTTAATGTTGTAAGGCATCACATTTGTGTTTTTCTGAAAGAAGGAGTTCATTCTCTGTGTATTTTATGACTGTTTTTGCGTGTTTCAGTGCCTTAGACATTATTTACTTTCATTACTACTGAGTTTGTGTACTCACATTACTCCCTGCACCCTTATGTGCAGATACATGTGCTGGTACCAAGCGCTAGTTTTCTTCCTTCTGGTGGAGCCGGAGTTGGGATTTCGAGGTTGCTGTTCAGCGTCCACAACTTTCTCTTTTCCCTTTTTCTTGTTTGTATTTAGTTCCTCATTCTGAGACTCGATGTATTATGACAGTGGAGTTATTGTGTACTATTCATAGATGCTCCTGACGTGTTGACTCCAGATTTTTGGGGTAGTAGTTATACTATTTATTTGGTTTATTTTGTTGAAATTGTTGAAATCTAAGGACTTTTGTGAAATATCAGAAACATTTGTTGGAAATTATGAAAAATATTATGTCAGTATATGATTGTTGGCTAGCCTAGTTCCATGATAGGCGCCATCATGACCGGCTTAGGATTTGGGGTCGTGACAAGTTGGTATCAGAACCTAGGTTACATAGGACTCACTGGTCATGAGCAGGTTTAGTACAGTCTTACGGACCGGTATAGAGACATCTGTATTTATCTTCAAGAGACTGCAGAACCCTTAGGAAAATCTCACATTCTTTAATTCTGTCGTGCGAATATGTTGATTCCTGAAACTAAACTTCTGTTGTTTTCCTTCTCTCGCAGATGGTGAGGACTCACGCTACTAATCAGGGTGACCAGACACCAGCTAGACCAGCGAAAGGTCGAGGCCGCGATCGAGGCCGTGGCAGAGGAAGGGGAACAACATGTGCAGTAGCCGGGGCAGCACCAGAGGGTCCCCCTACCATTCAGGATCAGGTTCCCGCCGCAGATATTCTAGCGAGACAGGCTGAGGCACCGACAGTGTCCTGTGTAATTCCGAGTCTTCAGGAGACCCTGGCTCAGATGTTGAAAGTATATACTAGGTTTGCCCAAGCAGTTGTTGTATCTACTACTAATGCTACTTCTCAGGCGGGGGGAGGCACTCAGACTCCAGCTGCCCGGAGAACTGAGTAAATCACTCAGGGCCTTCAGACACCGGGGGCAGTTCCAGCCCAGCCGGTTATCCCATATCAGGATTTCGTGGTTCCAGCTATGCTAGATGACGAGCAGCGCAGGCCGGAGAGATTTAGTAGACTTCAGCCTCCGACATTTAGTGGTGCTGAGGGCGAAGATGCCCAGGGTTTTCTGGACAAATTTCAGAGGATGCTTCGTACTGCAGGGATACTAGAGACCAGTGGGGTCTCGTTTGTTTCATTTCAGTTTTTTGGGGCTGCTTTTACTTGGTGGTTTATGAGAGGCGTAGGCCCGTTGGTGCAGCACCCCTCACCTAGAAGTAGTTCTCTACTATCTTCTTGGAGAAGTATGTTCCCCAGTCTCACATAGAGGAGCAATGCAGGCATTTTGAGCAGCTGCATCAAGGGGAGCTATCAGTGATGCAGTATGAGATGCGGTTTTTGGATTTGGCTTATCATGCCACCGAGTTGGTCCCTACTGATATGTAGAGGATTAGGAGGTCCGTGGATTGCCTCACTTATCAGCTCCGCATTTTGATTACTAGGGAGAGGGTATCAGGTGATACCTTCGAGCAGGTTGTTGATATTGCTTTAGATATTGAGTCAGTTCGCTGCCCGGAGCAAGAGGAGAGGGAGGCCAAGAGGCCTTGTGGATCTGGTAGTTCTAGTGGTCCTGGTAGTTCTAGTGATGCAGTATGAGATGCGGTTTTCGGAGTTGGCTTGTCATGCCACCGAGTTGGTCCCTACTGATATGGAGAGGATTAAGAGGTCCGTGGATGGCCTCACTTATCAGCTCCGCATTTTGATTACTAGGGAGAGGGTATCAGGTGATACCTTCGAGCAGGTTGTTGATATTGTTTGAGATATTGAGTCAGTTCGCTGCCCGGAGCAAGAGGAGAGGGAGGCCAAGAGGCCTCGTGGATCTGGTAGTTCTAGTGGTGCTGGTAGTTCTAGTGATGCAGTATGAGATGCGGTTTTTGGAGTTGGCTTGTCATGCCACCGAGTTGGTCCCTATTGATATGGAGAGGATTAGGAGGTCCGTGGATGGCCTCACTTATCAGCTCCGCATTTTGATTACTAGGGAGAGGGTATCAGGTGATACCTTCGAGCAGGTTGTTGATATTGCTTGAGATATTGAGTCAGTTCGCTGCCCGGAGCAAGAGGAGAGGGAGGCCAAGAGGCCTCGTGTATCTGGTAGTTCTAGTGGTGCTCCTTCCAAAGTTCTCCTTAGCCAGTCCGCCCAACCTATAGTGGTGAATCTCCGGGGCATGGTCCACATAGTTCTCAGCCTGGTCGTTCTTCATTTAGTGCCCTTCAAGCCCAGAGTACATCTCGAGCACCATTGGTTCAGGGTTCCTCTATGCATGGTTCTTCTAGTGCCCATTATGGTGCCAAGGGTTTCTTTCAGTCCCCGTCTACAGCTCCAGGAAGTTGTTTCGATAGCGGAGAGTTCGGGCACATATTGAAGCAGTGTCCCCGTCGTTTTGGTGGTTCTTCTCAGCAAAGGGGCCAACCCTCAACTTCGGTTCCAGTTACTTCACCACCCGCCTAGACAGCTAGGGGTGGGGGTCAAACCGCCAGGGGGCGCCCTAGAGGGGGAGATTGTGTAGGTGGAGGCCAGGCTCATATCTATGCACTTCCAGCAAGACCATTTTTGCTATGGCCTCCGATGCAGTGATTGCAGGTATTGTCTAAGTCTGTCGCCAAGATGCTTTGGCCTTATTTGAACCTTGTTCTACGTAGTCGTATGTTTCATCATATTTTGCCCATTTTCTGGATATTCCCCGTGAGTCTCTAGTTTCATCGGTTCATGTGTTGACTTCGGTGGGCAATACTATTGTTGTGGACCGTGTGCATCTGTCATGTGTGATATCAATTGGGGGTGTGGAGACCCGAGTGGACCTATTGTTACTCAGCATTGTTAATTTTGATGTGATATTGGGCATGGTTTGGCTATATCCGTGTCATGCAGTTCTTGATTGTCACCCTAAGACCGTGACCTTGGCTATGCCTGGAGTTCTGAGGGTCGAGTGGAGAGGTTCTTATGAGTATGTTCCTAACATGGTGATTTCTTACTTGAAGCCTCAGCGTATAGTTGAAAAGGGGTGTTTATCGTATTTGTCTTTTGTGAGGGATGTCAGTAGTGAGACTCCTGCTATTGATTCAGTTCTTGTGGTCTGTGATTTTTCGGACGTGTTTCCTATAGACCTACCAGGCATGCCACCTGATAGGGACATTGATTTTGGTATTGACCTGGTGCCAGGCACTCAGCCTATTTCTATTCCACCGTATCGTATGGCACCAGCGGAGCTGAAGGAATTAAAGGAGTAGCTTCAGGAACTCCTATATAAGGGGTTCATTCGGCCTAGTGTGTCACCTTGGGGTGCACCTGTGTTGTTTGTGAAGAAGAAGGATGGTTCTATGCGTATGTGTATTGATTATTGGCAGCTGAACAAGGTTACAGTGAAGAATCGGTATCCCTTGCCTCACATAAATGATTTGTTTGATCGGTTGCAGGGTGCTAGGGTATTTTACAAGATTGACTTGCGTTCTTGCTATCATCAGTTGAAGATTCGGGGGTTCAACATCCCAAAGACTGCCTTCGGGACTAGATATGGTCATTATGAATTTCTGGTTATGTCATTGGGGCTGACCAATGCCCCATTGACCTTTATGCACTTGATGCACAGTATGTTCCGGCCATATCTTGACTCCTCCGTCATCGTGTTTATTGATGATATCTTGGTATATTCCCGATCTTGGGAGGATCATTAGCAGCATTTGAGGACTATGCTTCAGACTTTGAGGGAGAAGAGGTTGTATGCAAAATTTTTGAAGTGTGAGTTCTTCCTTGATTCAGTAGCTTTCTTGGGGCACGTGGTGTCTAGTGAGGGTATTCAGGTTGATCCAAAGAACATAGAGGTAGTGAAGAGCTGGCCTAGACCTTCATCAGCTATTGAGATTCGTAGTTTCCTTGGTTTGGCAGGGTACTATCACCGTTTTGTAGAGTGATTCTCGTCTATTGCAGCACCTATGACTAGACTAACCCAGAAAGGTGCTCTATTAAGGTGGACGGAGGAGTGTGAGGAGATATTTCAGAAGCTCAAGTCAACTTTGACTACAGCTCCGGTGTTAGTTTTGCCTACGGGTTCAGGTTCTTATACAGTTTACTGTGATGCCTCGAGAGTTGGCCTTGGAGCGGTTTTGATGCATGATGGCATGGTGATTGCCTACGCGTCCAGACAGTTAAAGGTGCACGATAAGAATTATCCAGTGCATGACCTTGAGCTAGCAGCCATTGTCCACGCCTTGAAGATTTGGCGCCATTATTTTTATGGAGTACATTGTGAGATTTTCATTGATCATCGTAGTTTGCAGCATCTGCTTAAGCAGAAGGATCTGAATTTGCGTCAGAAGAGATGGTTGGAGCTTCTAAAAGATTATGACCTCACTATTCTATATCATCCTGGGAAGGCCAATGTAGTGGCCGATGCCCTGAGTCACAGAGTAGAGAGTTTGGGGAGTCTAGCCTACCTACCAACGACAGAGTGACCTTTAGCACTTAATGTTCAGGCTTTAGCGGGTCAGTTGGTGATATTGGATCTATCAGAGCCCCCACGATTATTGGCTTGTGTAGCCTCCACGTCTTCCCTTTATGATTAGATTAGGGCACGCCAGTATGATGATCCACACTTGCTCGTTCTTCAGCACAAGGTCCGTCGAGGTGATGCCAGGGATATGGTTATTGGGGATGATGGGGTCATGAGGATGTAGGGTCGGATTTTGCGTGCCCAATGTGGATGAGCTCCTAGAGTTGATTCTAGAAGAGGCCTATAGTTCGCGGTATTCCATCCATCCGGGTGCCGTGAAGATGTATCAAGATCTGAGACAGCATTATTGGTGGAGGCGGATGAAGAGGGATATTGTTGAGTTCATGGCTCGATGTATCAACTATCACCAGGTTAAGTATGAGCACCAGAAACCGGGTGGATTGCATCAGATGTTAGATATTCTGGAGTGGAAGTGGGAGCGGGTCACCATGGACTTTGTAGTTGGGATTCCACAGACTTCAAGGAGGTTTGATGCTATATGGGTTATTGTGGATTGGCTGACCAAGTCCTCACACTTCATTCCTGTTGGTACTAATTAGTCTTCGGAGCGGTTAGGTGAGATTTATATCAGGGAGATTGTTCGATTGCATGGGGTTCTAGCTTCTATCATTTTCGATAGAGGTACCCAGTTCACATCTTAGTTTTGGAGGGCCGTGCAGATGAATTTAGGTACTCAGGTTGAGTTGAGCACAACGTTTCATCCTCAGACCGACGGGCAGTCGGAGCGTACAATTCAGATTTTTGGAGGACATGTTGCGTGCCTGTGTTATTGATTTTGGGGGTTCATGGGACCAGTTTCTGCCGCTCGCAGAGTTTGCATATAATAATGGTTATCAGTCGAGTATCCAGATGGCTCCGTATGCGGATTTATATGGTAGGAGGTGTAGATATCTGGTTTGTTGGTTTGAGCCGAGCAATGCTAGGCTATTGGGCACATACTTGGTTCGGGATGCGTTGAATAAGGTGAAGTTGATTCAGGAGCGACTTCGCACGGTGCAGTCTAGGCAGAAGAGTTATGCGGACCAGAAGCTCCAGGATGTGTCTTTCATGGAGGGAGTGAAGGTACTGCTGAAGGTGTCACCCATGAAGGGTGTTATGAAGTTCTGGAAGAGGGGAAAGCTGAGTCCTCGGTTCATTGGGCCATTTGAGGTGCTTTAGAGGATTGGAGAAGTGGCTTATAGACTTGCCTTGCCACCTAGTTTATCGAGTATTCATCCGGTGTTCCATGTTTCGATGCTCTGAAAGTACGTTAGTGACCCATCTCATGTTTTGGACTTCAGCACAATTCAGCTCGAGGGTGATATGTCATATGAGGTGGAGCCAGTGGCTATTTTGGGTCGTCAGGTCAGAAAGTTGAGGTCTAAGGATATAGCTTCAGTGAAGGTTCAGTGGAGAGGATAGCCGGTGGAAGATTCCATCTAGGAGACCGATTAGGAGATGCGGAGCAGATATCCTCACTCATTTGAGACTCCAAGTATGTTTCTTGACTCGTTCGAGGACGATCGTTTGTTTAAGAGGGGGATGATGTAACGACCCGGCCGGTAGTTCCATGAGATTAGACTCATTTCCCATGTTTTAAGCTTTGTTATGTGCTAGTTAGCCTAATTATGATGTGTTGGGTCGGTTGGTTCGAGTTCGGGGTGGTCGTGGTGAGATTTGAGACACTTAGTCTCTTAAATTGGCTTAAAAGTTGGAAAAGTCAAGTGGGAGTTGACTTATTGGTAAACGACCTCGGAATGTATATTTTATGGTTCGAATAGCTCTTATAGGTGATTTGAGACTTAGGAATGTGTTTGGAAAAAGGTATTGATGTCCGGAGTAGAATTAGGCTTGAATTGGTGAAATTGTGTTTTTGGCAATTTCAGGTCGGCAGTGGAAAATTAGCTATCGGGGTCGGAATGGAATTCTGGAAGTTTGAGCAGGTTCTAGTGTCATTTTGGACGTGTGTGCAAATTTTCAGGTCATTCGAACGTGTTTTGGCTGGTTTTAGCATCATTGGCGAAATTTAGAAATCTCAAAGTTCATAGGCTTGAATCCGATGTGATCTTGGTGTTATAACATTATTTTGGGTGTTTTGAAGGCTCAGCTAAGTTTGAATAAGGTTATGGGATGTGTTTGTATGTTCGGTTGAGGTCCCCAGGGCCTCGGGTGAGTTTTGGGTGGTTAACGGATCAATTTTTGGTCTTGAGTGATGGCATATTTTTTCTGGTGTTTTGGTTCTTGTTTTCTCCTATGCGATCGCGTAGGGATTCTTGCGATTGCGTAGGCTTAACAGAGGAAGCTGGGTAAGTTGTGCCATGCGATCACAGAATGGAGGCTGCGATCGCGTGAGAGGGCAGTTTTTGGTCTTCGCGAACGTGTGGCCTTGTTTTCATTCTCATAGAAGGAAGGGAGCGCGTGAGTTCGAGATGGTCATGCTTCGCGATCGTGTGAAGGTGTATGTGATCGCGTAGGGTAATCTTGAGCTGTGATGTTTTTGTTCTTCGCGATCGCGTGCATATTTCCGAGATCACAGTGAATAAAATGCCCGGGCAGTTTCTTTTTAAGTTCAAAACGAGGGTTTCGTCTATATTTTCAAAACCCATTAGAGAGCTCGGGAGAAGGTGGAAATTAAAGGGCTTTTTAGTGGAGTTATTGAGGTAAGTGTTCTACAATCATATTTGGGTTAATTCCATGATTTAGTCTCGATTTTTATCATTTAATTTGAAGAATTAAGAGTGGAAATTGGGGAAAATGGGAGGAAAGTTCGAGAATTTCTTTTGATGATTTGAGTGGGCATTTGAGGTCGGATTCTGATGCTCTTGATATACATAGACTCGTGGGAGGATGAGGATTTTTGTGATGTAAATTTTATCGGATTCCGAGACGTGGGCCCGAGGGTCGGGTTTGGCCAATTTCGGGATTTTTGGGTAATTTTTTATAGATTTCGAATGGGCTTTGTTCCTTGGAATATAATAATGATATGAATCTGATTTTTGGTAGACTCGGAGCATTCGGAGGCCGACTCTAGAGGCAAGGGCACCGTGGGCTAGGATTTCAGACGGTTTTGAGGTAAGTAATGACTGTAAATCTTGTCCTGAGGGTATGAAACCCTGGACTTAGTATTTTCTCACTATTTTGGAGTGGCGCACATGCTAGATGACGAGTGTGTGGCGCGCACTGTTGGGGGAACGTGACCTGGTCCATCCCGTGGCAACTATTCCGTTGTGTAATTGATGTTAAATCATATGATATTTCATGTTTTAAGATTATTACTATATTTTGGGTTGAATGCCATGTTTTGAGCCTTGCGCCGAACTATTTGGACCCCTTGGGGGCTATTTACTACTATTCCTCACTGTGTTGATTCATGATTTACACTAATCATATTATGTTTAACTGATTTTGAAACTCAGCCTTATTTACACTATTTTGAGATATGAAATGATGTTTTTGGGTCGAGTACCCCGTTTTACTGATAGCCCGGGTGGCTTTTTGAGAGTTTCTGACTGAGTGAGGCCGAGGGACTGATTGTGAGGATATGATATGGGATAGGGCTGCACACCGCATCATGTTAATGATATGCTGAGTACCAGAGTGATTATCCCACGAGATGGCTTAATATTAGCGCTTGGGCTGTAGGAGCCCCTCTTGATTCTGTACACACCCCCAGTGAGCGCATGTACCTACTGAGTGTGAGTGCCGAGTACCGAGTTGTCACGACCTCAAATCCTAAGCCAGCCATGATGGCGCCTATCATGGATCTAGTCTAGCCAACAATCATATACTGACATAATATTTTCATAATTTCCAAAATTGTTCCGATATTTCACAAAATTCTTCTGCTTAAGAAGTTTAAAGCAACTAAATGAATAAAAACAGTTTATAGACTGCCCCAATACCCGGAGTAATGAGCATCTACGAGTAGTACAAAATAATGCTACTGTCATAATACATCATGTCTCAGAACGAGGAACTAGATACAAAACAAGAAATGGGAAAAGAGATGTTGCGGACGCTGAACAACTACCTTGAAGTCCCAACTTCGGCTCCACAAGAAGGAAGAAAACTAGTGCCCGGTACCAACACCTGTATCTGCACACAAGGGTGTAGGGAGTAATGTGAGTACGCCAAATCAGTAGTAATGAAAATAAATCAAGTCTAAGCAGTAAGAAACACATAGGATCAAATCATCAATTCACAATAATCACAACCTTTCTTTCCAACAGTGTATACATTAAATCAACATGCTTTAAAAGACAACTTCAGTAAAAATCCTTTGAAAAGTATGATTTCCAGCAATTTCAGAGAAATGCCCAAGGAGTTTAGTCTAAAATGAAATAAATCATATATAGCCACTTGGGCCAAAAACATGTACCATAAATCACCCCTCGGGCAAATCATCACTCAGAATCAGTCGCTAAGCATGCCTCACAATCACTCATTATCAGCCGCTCGGGAAACCTCACTGTCACTCATGTCTCCCAATCACTCGTCACTCGGCACTCGACACTCGTAATCAGTAGTTACCTGCCCTCACTAGGGCTGTGTACAGACTCCGGAGGGGCTTTTACATCCCAAGCACTAATATCAAGCCACCTCGTGGCATATCATATCCTCACAATCAGGCCCTCGGCCTCACTCAGTTAGAAACACTGAAAAAGCCACTCGAGCTATCAGTAAAACGGGGTACTCGACCCAAAAACATCATGTAATATCTCAAAAATAGTGTAAATAAGTCTGAGTTTCGAAATCAGTTAAACATAATATGACTGATTGTAAATCGTAAATCAACACAGTGAAGAATAACAGTAAAAGCCCACAAGGGGTCTAAACAGGTTGGCACAAGGCCCCAAACATGGCTTACAGCCCAAATATAACAATAGTCTGAAAACACGATTTAATATATGATTTAAAAGTAAACATGCAAATAAATAATTGCCACGGGAAGAACCAAGTCCAAATCCCCAATCAGTGCATGCCACAGACTCGTCATCCAGCATGTTGGCCACTCCAAAAATAGTGAGAAAATACGATGTCTGGGGTTTCATACCCTCAGGACAAGATTTACAGTCATTACTTACCTCAAACCGGCCCAAATACTAATCTGCGATGCTCTTGCCTCTCGAATCGGCTCCAGATTGCTCCGAATCTAACCAAAACGAGAATAATATCATCAATATACGCTAAAGGAACAAGGCCCACTCGAATATTAACAATTTTAACCAAAATTATCGAAATTGGCCAAACCCGACCCCCGGGCCCACGTCTCGGAATTCTATAAAAATCACATCACTAAAATCCTCATCCTTTCCTGAGTCTATACATATAAAATGCATCAAAATCCAACCACAAATGACCCCTCAATCCTCAATTTTAAGTCTCAGTTTCCCAAGCCCTAAACCCTCAATTTGTACCATTATATTATACTAATTCAAAGCTTAATCCGTCAAATATCAACATAGAATCGAGTTTTTAGTCCAAGAAACTTACCTGCACGGAAACCCCTTGAAATCCCTCTTCAATTTGCTCCCAAAAGCCTCAGCCCGTATGAAAATATGATGAAAGTGCCTAAAATTTGCGAAGGCAAGTATTTATACTTCCTGCCCAGTGAAACCGCATCTGCAACCTTTTCCCCACACCTGCGGTCCCAGGTGCGCACCTGTAAAATCCCACTTAAGCGACCACTTCCACACCTGCGTTCCACTTTCCGCATTTGCGGACTCGCGGGTGCATCCCAAACTTTCGCACCTGCGTTCCACTTACCGCATCTGCGGACTCGCATGTGCGACCAAAACTTTTGCTCTGTGGTTCCTTCCCAGCTTCCCCATTTTTGCACCTGCGCATGCTAGCCCGCGCCCATGGAATTGCACCTGCGGCTACCCTTTCGCAGGTGCGGCCACACCAAAAGCCTGGCACCAGCAGCTTCTTCAGCTGCATTTTCCAACTTTAATCCTTCCGATGACTACCCGAAATCATCTCGAGCCTCTGGGACCCAACCCAAAAACACAAACAAGTCCCATAACCTTATTAGAACTTAATCTATCCTTCGAAACACCCAAAACAACGTTAAAACACCAAGATCACATCGGATTCAAGCCTGCGAACTTTGAGATTTCTAAATTTCGCCAACGATGCCGAAACCAACCAAAACACGCCCGAATGACCTGAAAATTTGCACACACGTCCAAAATGACACTACGAACCTGGTCAAACTTCCGGAATTTCATGCTGACCCCGATAGCTAAGTTTCCACTGCCAACTCGAAATCGCCAAAAACTCAATTTTGCCAATTCAAGCCTAATTCTACTCCGGACATCAGAACCACATTCCGAACACACTCCTAAGTCCCAAATCACCTAACAAAGCTATCCGAACCATAAAATCTACATTCCGAGGTCGTTTACAAATAAGTCAACTCCCAGTTGACTTTTAGAACTATTAAAGCCATTTAAGAGACTAAGTGTCTCAGTTCCCACCACGACCACCCCGAACCCTAACCAACTGACCCCACACATCATAATTAGGTTAACTAGCACATACCAAATCTGAAACAGGGGAAACATGGCTAATCTCACGGAACGACCAGCTGGGTCGTTACACGAGTGACGAGTGATTGGGAGGCATGAGTGAATGTGAGGTTGCCCGAGGGGCTGATATATAGTGATATTGAGGCATGGTGAGCGACTGATTCTGAGGGATGTTATGCTCGAGGGGAGATTTATGAAATATGTTTTTCCCTAGAGGATATCTATGATTTCTATCGGTTCTATGGAATTTGTGAGAAGGTACAATGCAATGATATTTTACTGAGATTGATTTTCTTTTTAATGTTGTAAGGCATCGCATTTGTGTTTTTCTGAAAGAACGAGTTCATTCTCTGTGTATTTTATGATTGTTTTTACGTGTTTTGTTGCCTTAGACATTATTTAAATTAATTACTACTGAGTTGGCGTACTCACATTGCTCCCTGCACCCCTGTGTGCAGATACATGTGCTGGTACCGAGCACTAGTTTTCTTCCTTCTGGTGGAGCCGGAGTTGGGATTTCGAGTCATTGTTCAACATCTACAACTTTATCTTTTCCCTTTTTCTTTTTTGTATTTAGTTCCTCGTTTCGAGACTCGATGTATTATGACAGTGGAGTTATTGTGTACTATTCATAGATGCTCATGACGTGTTGACTACAGATTTTGGGGGTAGTAGTTAGACTATTTATTTGGTTTATTTTGTTGAAATTGTGGAAATATAAAGACTTTGGCAAAAATATCAGAACAATTTTTGGAAATTATGAAAATATTATGTCAGTATGTGATTGTTGGCTAGCCTAGTTCCATGATAGGCGCCATAACGGACGGCTTAGGATTTAGGGTCGTGACATGTACACACCCCAAGTGAGCATGAATGATAATATTGAGGGGTGGATCTTCCCTGGACATGGATCTTGTCCAAAGAATTTATATACCTGGAGATGGATCTTCTCCATGGGGCCGGATTGGCCTTCCTCGGTACTGAGTGACTGATGGTCAGTTATGTATATTCCGGGATGGATCTTCCCTGGGCCGTATGGGCCATATACAGTACCGAGTGGTTGAGCATGATGAGTGGAAAGTGTGAAACAATGAGATTGAGTATTCTGAGAGTGTGAGTACATGATTCATCTCTGAGATAAATGGAATTGTCACGCACACATGACATACAAGCATAGAGATGCATTTTTCCTCATGTTTTACGGTATCACGTCATTAATGCCCTTTTACACACAATGATATATGGGAATATAAAGGTACTTCACACTTGCTATCTGGAAAGAAAATGAAACATCTTATTTATTGTGGAAAAGTTATTTGGAAAAAATACAGTTTTCAAACTTATTCGTATATTTGGAATTTTTGCTAAAAGATTTGGATTTTCACTTAGATACTTGAAAAGCATGACTATTTTCTGGAACTGCGAACGAGTTGAGCATTTTTTTACTTCTGAGATACCCCTTTTATTACTTGTATTATCCTGTCATGAACTGTTGTGTGATATTGGTATTGGACCCAACCTTGTGTTAGCTCGTCACTGCTTTCATCCAAAGGTTAGGTTTGCTACTTAATGAGTACATGGGGTCGGTTGTACTCATACTACACTTCTGCACCTTGCATGCAGATGTTGGCTGATAATGTTGATGTGTTAGATGGGAGCTAGATTTAAGATGTACCAGCGTCCCGGTTGTAGCTGCCCCTTGTTCGTGGTAGCTTTAGATCTATAAAAATCTATTTATGTAATTTTCAAACAGACTATGTACTTATTTCATTTTAGCTTTGTAAGTTCTATTATTAGAAGCTCATGATTTGTATAACCAGTCCTCGGGGTAATGTATAAGATTCAGATAATTTATTTGCTTAATTATCTTCTTAAATATTAGTGGAAGTGGTTAGTTATTAGTTGACTTACCTTGCGGGTTGGGTTAGGTGCCATCATGACTAGTGGATTTTTGGGTCGTGACAGAATGTAGAAGTTTGAAGTTCTAAAGTTCATTAAGCTTGAATTGGGGTGCGATTCATGGTTTTAGCATTGTTTGATGGGATTTGAATGCTCGACTAAGTTAGTAATTTATTATGGGACATGTCGGTATAATTGTTTAAGGTTTCGGGGGCCTCGGGTGGATTCCAGAAGGTTAATAGATTTATGTTTGGACTTAAGATTTTCTGAAGCTTAATGCTTCAAGTGTAACCGCACCTGTGTGATTTTGGCCGCATGTGCGAGATCGCGGGTACGGCGAGTTGCTCGCATAAGCGAGAATGGACTGAGCTGTGAGAGTCATAGAAGAAAACTGGATCAGCATGCATGCGAGTGCACATGAGCGAGGCAATGCGTGATTATGCGCAGGTGCGCGAGAGCAGGTCGCACTTGTGATGCCCGCAAAAGCGAAAAGTCTTCCACATGTGCGAGTTCTTGGTTGGGCAGTGATGACAGCAGGAGCGGAATTTTGAACGCACCTGCGGAGCCACATAAGCGGCCAGGTCACCGCAGGTGGGAGGAATGCTGCTGTTCTCTTTAAATCAGGGGTTTGGCTCATTTCCACCCCATTTCTTCATGGGAGCCAACTTTTGGGACGATTTTGGAGCACCATTTTCATTGTCAATCATGAGGTAAGTGATTTCCACTAGTTGGAAGTTAAATACAAGGTTTATACCTGTATTTAGACATGAAAATTTGTAGAAATTTGGAATTTCGAAGAATAACCTAGAAATTGGTATTTTTGATTTTGACCACGAAATTGGACATGGAATTTGGAATAAATTATATATTTGAGTTCGTGGTGTTATGGGTAAAGTTTATTTTCAAAATTTTTTTTAATACGGGCACGTGGGCTCGAGGGTGATTTTTATTGACTTTTCAAACGAAGTTGAAAATTGTTACAAATTGGATTATAAGGAATATTAGAATATATATTTATGGATTTTCACATTTATTGCTTAGTTTTGGAGTGTTGGGCATCATTTTGAGTTGTTGAAAGGCTTGGAAGCCGACTATGGAACTTCGGAGCTAGGTAAGTCTGCTTTCTAACCATGTAAGAAGAAATTAACCCCATAGGTGGATTGAAATAATATGTGCTTCTAATTGTGGGGGCTACATATGCACGAGGTGACAAGAGTTCGTGCGTATCTACTATTATATTTATGTCTGAGTAGTCTAGGACCCAAATCATGTTATATTTGCGATGTTTGCATCCTACTTGTTAATTTAATTGTTAAAAAATATATTTGAACTTGCGAAGGAAATCGTAAAAGGTTAAACTTCACCTACTTGAGTTTTGGACGGGTCATTTGACCGTTAATGAGAATTCATATTCCTTTGAACATTAACCCTTAATAAATCTTGAATTGGTTGATTATATATGTTTTCTCTTGTTGTGGAGCGGGTCGAACGCCTCCGTAGCAGATAGATGCATCTATGGTTTGTGTCGTTCGACTCTCGACAGTGCACAATTTATATTTATGTTGGGTCGGACGGCACGACCTCGGCATGATTTGCGTATGATTGATTTGGTTTCTTTGGAATTCATAATAATCTATATTACTTCATTGGCATGCGATATATAATGGTAAATGATAAAAACAAAAATGAGTTTGGAAGTTTCTTCTTAACAAAGAATTATTTATTTGCTTCATGATATTGAGTTTAGCGCCGCTCTATACAATCCATGCTTAATCATATCATCGATATATTTATTTACAACTCATAGTAACTGTCAAAGTCAATCCCTCATCACTACATCTTCGAGGTTAGACTGGATACTTGCTGGGTACGCGTTGATTTACGTACTCATACTATACTTGCTGCACATTTGTGTACATGTACATATGTGTCTAGTGGCCCTGTGAGAACATAGGTGTGGTTATTTGTGGGGACTTAGGTGAGTTGCATTTCCACATTTCGATTCGCAACCATCAGAGTCTCCTTTAGAGTTACTTATGTATTTTTCCTGTCTAATTTGTATTCCGGACAAATGTTGTATTTTATTTTATCTTCCTAGTTGATGTTCATGCATTTGCGACACCGGGTTTTGGGGTGATTATGGGTTGTTTGTATTGGAACTATTCAGAAAATTATTATTTACTCTGTAAATTCCATCTTTTACTATTTAATTGCAGGAAAATTTTATTTCAACGATATTAAAATGAGAACCAAATTAAGTATTTTGTGTTGGCTTTCCTGACAGCTGTGTCCAGCGCCATCACAACCTTTAATGGATTTTGGGTCGTGAAAACATGGTATTAGAACACTAGGTTCATTTAGGTCTCACGAGTCATGAGCAAGTCTGGTAGAGTCTTTCGGATCGGTACGGAGACGTCTATACTTATCTTTGAGAAGTTACAAGGCTGTTAGAAACACTTCCCTTCTTGATTCCCCATCGTGCGATTTGATTCTTTCGAGGTTGGTGCCTTTATTTCTTTCTTATTCAATCTTATGCGACGTGAAGCACTTTCTATGGATTAGGAATCGAGAAATTTTAATGGTACTGCAGAGGTGGTGCGGGATGTTTCTCGCTGCATATTTGATTGGGCTATTGTCGTCGCCTTGTGGAAGGTCGTCCTATTGTTTCAGCTCAGTATTAGTATTACCTAAGGTCTTGAGATTTGGCATTGATTTTTATTACGATTCGTATGTTGCTATCGCATAGTATTTGTTTAATGGTAGGATGCTTGTCTATTAGTCGAGGCAGTGAATGACCGAATATGAGGTTTTACTAAGCTCATGATTAAGAGATTCAGGATTTTATTTTCGGCGGAGTAAAGGCAATCGGACTAGAAATATTCAAGTTTGAGTTTATGGAGTAACGAGGCTTGTTATTTTCGAGCGTGGTAGAGTTCTCAATTGTGATGTGGTGTCATTGTCCTTGTTGAACGCGTTAAGGTTCGGTGATATTATGACCTTTTTCAATTTGCCTTCGGAACAAGGTATTAGGAAATGGTGCGTGAGATGCGGTTGTCAGAAATAGCGGTGTGTAGAGTTTTCGGGATAGAATCAGTGTTTCTAATGTTGATGGCTTGAACAAGATGATCTTTGGGGAGGCTTAGAGTTGGTAGAAATTGGTCAGATCAAGTGCCGTAGAGATGGATTTTGCTTTGAGGCATTATTTGGGCAACGAAGGATGAGGAAGGACATGTAGGAGGCGTCTTGCGGTGGTTAAATTTCTAGAAGGCTAGGGGTAAGAAACATGAGTCAGGTAGTTGCTTAAAGGAGATGGTTTGACCAAAGTGGGAGAGTGGCAAAGTAGAATATGGGTTCTGTGGTAGGATAGCTACACGTCTGTAGCAAAGTTCATAGTGATTTGGGATTCATGGTGGACAATGACACGGTCTACGGGCTTTATTTGGAATATTAACTGCTTTACGGAGGAAGGATGGATATGACGAAAATGAGCTTCCTTGATATGAAGAGGGAATGCAACATGAATTCGGGGTGAAATGTATTGCCACGCTTTTGGGATGTCAATGTGGAGTGAGTAGACTTGTAGAGTTGGTGAATGAGCACGGGCTCAGGATGGGATGCTGATTTCGTAGTAATTGTACCCAGTGCAGCAACGTTGGAAGATGTCAGCATGAAATATCCATAGGTCTACTTGCTATCCGGTAAGAGAGTGAATATGTGCATGTGGCTAATGATTCAACGTGTTCATGAAGTGTTTAATAGAAGGGTTTTGAGGAATTTGACGGGTTGATTATGGAAGATCATTGTCAATGAAGAAGAAGGACTCTTGGTAGGTTCCAGGGTTATGAAATTGTAGCTTCAAGCTAAGTGGGAGAGCCCCACTGTCCATGATTGGATTGCATGGTTGTCTACTTGTGCGGTTTCTGGATATCACTGTATTGGTGGGTTATTATGACTAAGGAAAGAAAACATTAGTGGTAATTTCAGCAAATGATTTGAGGAATGTGTGCTATACTCGGGCCTTATCGATTCATGTTCAGTTTTGAGAAGACTCAGAGTTTCTACTTCCAGTGGAATTAATGTACAAGGGAAAGGAATTCAACCAGGCACTTCAATGATAGGGTGTTCACGTGCTAGCATGGGCCTTGGAGTTTGATTATGTTCGTGACCAAGTCAGAGTGGGTGACTCTCATCAACGGTCCTAGTGGATTAAAAAGTGAAAGTGCAGTGCCTAAGGATTTCGAGTCCGTATTATGGTTAAGTATCGAGATTTTGCAGTGGGTTATGGAAGTTGAAAAGTTCAAGGTTCATCAAGTTTGAATTGGAGTGCTATTTGCTGTTTTATTGTTGTTATGTGTGATTTGAAGCCTCGATTAGGTCCGCGTTGTAATATGGAACTTGTTGGTATGTTTTGACAGGGTCCCAGGGGCCTCGGCGTGTTCCGAATTGGCTACGGGCTATTTCTCTATGTTTTTGCATTGTTGTTTTCTGTCACCTGGTGTTCTTCATCGCGTTCGCACCCTTACTTTCGCGTTTGCGTAGTGTTATGATGGCCTTAGATACTTTGTTCTTTGCGGTCGCCTCTTCGTGACCGCGTTCGTGAAGGTTGAAGGATTTATGCTGTCGTGTTCGTGCTCCTAGTTACGCGATCGCGTATAAGGTAGAATGGAAGGCCTCAGGCCCTTGTTGTCTGCGATCGCGTGAATTCAACCGCGTTTACGTAGAGAGGTGGAAACAGTGTGTTGCATTCGCGACTTCATATATGCTTTCGGAAAGGATGTTTGGTCAGCTGCATCATTTTGTCTCCATGATCACGTGTGATGTTTCGCGATCGCGATGAGTAAATAACTGGAATAAATATAAGTACTTTATTTTGAGGGTTAGCCATTTTTATCATTTTGGGAGTTGTAGACGAGGCTTTGGGAGGTTTTTCGTGGGTTATTCAAGGAATTCATTGGGGTAAGTGTTCTCTACCTGAATCTTATCATATTTCATAAATCGATTGCTATTTCATCATTTAATTAGTGAATTAAGTTAAGAATTTGGGAAAATTTATAAAAATCTTTCAAAATGTAAAAGGATGATTTGAGGGATGAATTGGTATCGGAATTTGATAATTTTAGTATTGTGGAACTCGTATCGGAATGAGTGTTCGGGTTTTGTAAATTTTGTGGGGTTCCGAGGTGCGGGCCTCAGGGGTCGAATTTTGTGTTGATTTTGAGTCTTTGATAAAGATTGAAGCGTTATTATCCGAAATAGTTTCTTATGAGCTTTATTTGTGCTTTAATGTTATTTTGGCTAGATTTGAACCGTCCGGAGGTTATTTCACTCGACAGGTCCATTTTAGAGTAACAGTCTATCTTATCTAAGGTAAGTGTCTTGCCTAACTTTGTTGAGGGAATTTTTCTTACTAATTGATATTATTTGCTACATGCGGGGGTGGCTCATATATTAGGTGACGAGCATATATGCATGTGCCAGGGTTAATTATGCTCGGGGATAGATTATTCTATGAATGGTGCCTTGTAGAATTATGTGACCTTCTTGCTACATGTCTTACCTGTCTCATAGGTACTAAGAATATAAAATTAAATGTTAGAAACCAAGATTTAGTTTATTATAACTTGATCAAAATTTTACGAAATTCTGAGAAAACATTTGATGTGTCTAATTCATTCATCATTATGCTTAATCATTAATACATTGCCATGACCGATATTCTTGAGATATTAGGTTATATACTCATGTTGTAGATCATTTTTGAGATTTGTTGAAATACTTGAATAATAAGGTTCTTGAGGGTTTATTGAACTATTGTTGGCTTGAAAGTTATGAATGGGGTTCGTTTGGAATATTTATTTAAACACTCTCTCAACTTGTTTGACATTGATACACATATGCTTGGTAAGGAAGAGAGTAAAGCACGAAGGGTGATGCCGTTCCATTTTATATATTATCATGCGAGGGAGAGTGTAAAGCACGAAGGGTGATGTCGTGCCATGTTATGTGAGTGTATAGTAGGAAGGGTGATGTCGTGCCATTTCATTTGAGTGTAAAAGTGCGAAGGGTGATGCCGTGAACTTTCATTTATATTCTTGATCTCATTTACATTATCATGTGAGGATGAAAGTAAAAGCATGAAGGGTGATGCCGTGTCATCATGATTTTATATTATCACGAGTTCATGGAACGAAGGGTGTTTCCGTGCAAGAGAGGATGAGGGACATGCATTATGTTATGATATCTTTTCCTTGTGTATACGTTCATGCTTTTGCCTTGAGTAGTTATTGTCACACCTATGTTTCGTATGTGACTTATCGGTGTTGTTCTATCTTTGTTCTCTATCTCAATTTTTGTTGTGTTTCCCATGCATTCTACTGATTTAACTTGTAAATATCATGCCTAATTCATGTTGTTATATCTATAACCATGTCGTATCTAGTTTGTTGCACTTTAGTATTTGCTTTCGACTATGTTAGACATTCATGCCTCTACTTGTTAGCCTATAAAGAACATGTGTTTCCTCTCTTATATGCCATATGTACATCGATGTCTTCTACCATACTAGTTAGGTGAAATTATATTCTTCTTTCCTAATTAATGTCATCATTCCTATGTTCCCACCTTGTCATTACTATTATCGGCATTCCTTTCATCTGGTTGGTACTATTACATGTATATTTGGTGAAGATGAGATAAATGCACGAATGGTGTTGTTGTGTCGTTGGATTTGATGTCATGAGTATATTTCTCACACTATGAAAGTTATGGATTTATTACTGTGATTTGCTAGTGATCGCTCCAATGAAAGGATTGGTCGTGATATTGAGGAATATTAACTATGGATCTTTAGAAATAATCTACTGCTTCGCATAATTGTTTCCCCGTATGCTATTCTCGTATATTCTTATATTGTTCTATTGCATGTCTTCTATACAGGTTTTATTAGTCAGTATATCTCAACTAAAAAGTTTTATCACTACTTCGACGAGGTTAGACAAGATACTTTCTGGGTATATGAGTGCACCTTGCATGCAGATTTTTTAGTGGAGATGCTTGTGATGTCGAGCTGCTTGTGATGTCGGGAGCTAACTCTGAAGATGTTTGTGCATTCCGTAATATTGCTGCCACCTATCCTTGCTAGCTTTAGATTTTGCTAATATGTTTATGTAACATTCAAACAGATCATGTATTTATTTGTACCAGCTTTATAAATTTCAAATTCTTAGAAACTCATGACTCGTACTACCAGTCTTTGGGTTAATATGTAAATATTAGATAGTTCTTCACTGTACCTATAAATTTCATTTGGATTGTATTGAATATTTGTTTGCTTACCTAGCAGGTTGAGTTAGGTGCCATCACGACTAATAATTTTCGGGTCGTGACAATTAAGGGTAATTGACCCATTGCCTTTTGTCTCTTTGATTTCTTGTCTTTCATTTTGTACGTTCTTCTTTCATAGTTACTCCTCATGTGCCGATAAATTGTAGTGAACGTGAAGTTCATACTACTTACTTATTTTAGGTATACAACATATTTGTCTCTTTATCTTAAGTAGCCCTTTCTTTTTCTCCTCTTCAAGCTTACCTAAAAGCAACCCTCGGGGCAGTAAGCATTTTTTTGGTATCACACTAAGCATAGACTGATGGCTCAACTTCTGCAATATTACAACCTCTTGGTGAAACTACCCAACATACATGTATAATATCTAATGCACCATAATGTACTTAATGATATAATAATTTTATCCAACAAATGATGGTCTTGGGCTCGGGCTTAGCACGGGCCATCTTTAACTAGTATATATATATATAAAACGCAAAATGCAGGATCCAATGTTTACAATTTGTCCAAGAAATCTCAAAAATGCTACACAAGGGCTAAAGCTAATGAAATATGATCTGCTAACTATTACAAGTAATGTCAAAGCCAACTGCCGACAAATAACTGAAGCAATTACATTGGTTTATACTATAAACACTTTTCTCTTTACAATTGTAACCCATCGGCTCGATATTACTTATTGTTACTATACTCAATCTACTGAAAGCATTCTACACTCAATTGTCAAAATTGTTCACTGAATTCCAGGAACAAGAATGTCTTCTATACAAATTTCTCTTGCTCATTTCGTTTTTTTTATTACATTATTATTGTAGTAGCACTGCTTTTTAATTAAGAAAGGATCTAAGTGCTTTGATATGATCAAAATGCTTGTCACCTAACGTACAAATTTAATTGCTTAATTTATACATAGCCAAACATTAGGTTAAACAGTTGCGAGAAGTCAAATTTTAGGTTAAACAGTTGTGTGTTATAATTTAATACGAGAATATAATTATTTAATTATAACTAAGGGACAAATTTCTTACATGAAAAATACTTTTCTTATATTCATTGATTTGATTTAATCAACTAGATGGAGAAACATGTTGGGTTGAACATTTTTTGACAGTGTTCAACAAAATTATGCCTCGAAGTTTCTTTTCTAGATTTGCACCTACTCTAGTTTTCAGGAGATGCTTAATACCATAATGTGTTAGAAATTAAGATGCTTCTGAAGTGATGTTAAAAATCCACTAAGAGAAAGTGTTTACCCGTAAAACGCTACAGTTAAATTCATACGTGGTTTCTAGACAAGTAAATTAACTCGATCCTGAAATAATAAAAAAATTGAATAAATACGTAATACTTAGCCTTGAGATAAAGATGAAATAGCAGGCACAATAAACCTGGGCGCAAGGCTTCCGGGCGCAACATAAATGAAATAAAAAAGTAAAAAGATAAAGTTGTACAGAGCTTTGAATAGATTATAGCGTATGTTTGCTAGAAAATTCGTGTCCCTTACAATTATAACATTACTTACTATTTATAGCTGCACCCAGGGAACAAGGTTCTAGGATCATTCCCTTCTTTAATTTCAATTATGAGGGCCTTTGAAGAATGTGTAACAGTGAGCATAGATGACAAATTCTTTATAATGTGCAATGTACTATATGCTGCATAATATTCTCCATTAAATGCTACCGGGTGGCAGTCATTTATAGCATCTTTATGAGCATCATTCTTCTAGATAAAAAATGGAATAATTGTCTTCGATTTTAGCTATCCTCCGTCTTCGGCTCCACGGATCATTCTCTTATACAGTTACTTAGCATATCATATTTTTACCCTATACAGATAGGGCCCTGCTTTTCGGTGACATACTTTATGTCATCGGAAAGTTGGTAGAAACAATTTTTTTTTTGGCGGGAATTTCTCTGATCCCTTCTGAAAAGCTTCTAACAGATGATTAGATGCACGTCTCTGTGCATTTATTGCCCCTGAACATGATTTAGCATAAGTTTTGTCGGTTATCGAGGTAATCATGGCAACGAATTTAGCCGCCTAAACCTTTACTTATATGCATCAACCTCCTTCATTCATACTCCATAATTCTCCAAACTCTCTCAAACTCACTTCATTTAACTTGTATTCTATTATTCAACCTTTATTTTACTCTCTTCAAATGATAAAAGCTTTTCCTTCTTCCATAACATATAATGGCTTCTTCTTCAAAAAATACCAGTTCATCAAAGAACAAAAACAAAGCCGATGATGCTGCTTCTCCAACAGTGAGAACCATCTTCCCTAAAAGTCTTGTCACAACAAAATACTTCGAAGAGAAATTTCCTTCTGTTAGCCCTCGTACATGGGCTGTTAGAAGATATTCTTCTTTCATCCGTCCTTCAACCATTCCTGCTATGAAGGAAGATTGTCGTTTCCTAGATTTATAGATTATTGCTCTTGACCTGGCGGAGCGAGTAACCTTACCCAAGAAGGGTTTTACATACTTTAATACGTACCCTTTACTTTGGGGACATTTTCACTGAGTGGAGAGCTTGACTCCGTCATTGAGGAGTTTTGCCTCCGCTACCAAGTGTGTTTGGCACAAGTGAGTCCTTCCGTGTGGAGGACGATTGCTTGCATTTGGCGCCTGTTCTAGGAAATGGGGAGGATCTAACCTTACCTCAGGTGATAAAACCTTTATTCCCCCAAGATCTTCCGTGGAGGGGGAGGGGGTGATCAACTTCAGCAAGCGAGGCCACCATGCATTGCTATTCAACACGGATGATGATAATGATCGTGGGTTGATGGAACAGTTTGTTTCAGTTGCCACCAGTGAAATCATCCTGGCCTCGGCTCCTTCCTTCCCGGAATTGTGGAACCACACTCGTAAGTATATAGTTTGCTTCTACTCTTGTTAAAGGTCCTTTCCAACTCATTATTAACTTGTCTTCCTTTACCTGCCTCACGATTCGGTGGGTTTCCCCTAGGGTTGAGGGCTTGGACCAATGGTTTTAGAAAAGTTTGGACATTACTACACCAGAAACCGGCTCGTGGAAAGAAATGTCCCTGAAATATGGGTGGAAGGCCAAAAATCATGGTAAGTTTAACTCATCATGTCCATACCTTTTCTTATGAGAAAGTTATTTAATTATTCTCTCCTTTCAAATATAGGTCTACCCCAAGGCTCAAATGTTGTCTCCGAGGACGACATTTTGGGTGATCGTGCTGATGCGGTGAGTCTGCTGCAGAAAGATTTTTTACAAGCACGCATCTCGGGGCTTGCTTCTAGTGCAAGTGCTTCTTCTTTGGGTCCCCGGACAGAGAACAAGCAACCAAAAGTAAGTCTTTCCTCCGTGGCCGGGAGAAAGAACAAGAGGGCCAGGAATGGTGTCCCTGAGTCATCTCCGAAAGTCGTGGTGACGAGCCCTCAACCCGGGCCAGCCATAGATACCGTGATGATTGGCGATGATGGAGAAGCTAGACAGGAGGAATCTTCTCTACATAGAAGACGACAACCTTCCTCAACTCAATAGACTGCTCAATCTGTTAAGTTAGTTACACCAACCGTGGACGTTGCCTCGGCGCTCTGGGGGGGTATGAAATGGTGAAAAATGCCAACTCTTATTTCTGGATCCCAGTCGTTGTGCTCATTGTGGGGATGAGTACCGGGTCCCTGCCATCTTCGGTTGATGAGCGGCCAACAACTAGCACTACATTTGTCGTAGCTCCTTCTCACTCTTCAACACCATCAGCTTCATCTCCATCTTCACCAACTCTTCCACCAGTAACTGCTACATTATCTCCACCATCTATATCTGTCCGAGAAGAGAATGTTTGTAACGACCCGACCGGTTATTTTACATTGTTGGACCCTGTTCCCTTAAATGAAACTTCTCCTAACAGCTTATTGTGATTTATTACTTGCGGGGAAGGGTGGTCCGGGATTTCGAAGTGTTTAGGACAATATTGGAACAATTGGTTGGCCTTTAAGGCCAAGTTTGACTTCGGTCAACATTTTTGGTAAACGACCCAGACTCAAGTTTTGAAGGTTCCGATAGCTTCGTATGATGATTTCGGACTTGGGCGTATGTTCATAATGCGTTTTGGATGACCCGAGAGCGTTTCGACGCCCAATACTGAAATAAGAGTTCGTTAAGTCCATATTGTGGTTTAGGGCGTATTTTTGTGTTATCAAGGTCCGAACGGAATTCCCAGACCAGGAATAGTTTTGTTATGTCATTTATGACTTGCCTGCAAAATTTGGTGTTAGTCTAAGTAGTATAGATTGGTTCGGCGCATTGTTAGTCAAGTCAAGAAAACTTAAAGTTCCTAAGTTTTGTTCTAGGGGTTTTGAGGTGTGATTTTAAGTTTTAGCGTTGTTTTTGGTGTTCCGAAGGCTCGAGCGAGTCTGTATTATGATTTGGGACTTTTTGGTATATTTGGACGGAGGCTCAGGTGGGCTCAAGTGCCTCTTCGGCACCAAACGAGGCAAAAAACCAGCTGAAGCAGTTGCTGGTGCACCTTATCTGGTCTGACCGCAGGTGCGAGCCCAGGCCCCTTGCCCCTCTTCCGCATGTGCGAGTCTTTTCTCGCATGCGCGAGACTACAGGTGCGGTCCTTGAGTCGCAGGTGCGGAACCACAATAGGCAGAGAGTTCTTTAAAACATGGTATTTTTTCATTTCACCCCATTTTCTTCCTCCATTAGAGACCTTGAAAGCTTGGGAAAGAGCTCCACGACCTAGCTACTAAAAAGGTAAGTGAGTTCTACCCTAAAGTTAGTTAATGCATGAATTCTTAGTTGAATTAACTAGCTAATTAGTGAAAAATTAAGGAATTTGGTAGTAACCTAGGGCTTTCGAGAATTTAGAGAATTACCCGTGAATTGGATATCAAATCATATCTTATGATCCTTAGGTTATGGGTGAGTGTTTCCTTCAGGATTTTTTGAAATCCGAGCATGCGGGCCCTGGGTTGGATTTTGGAATTTCTTCAAGAGTGATGAATTTGACTAAATAATATGAGAATTATATGCTTTGAGTATAATTTAATATATTTATGTAACGTATGGTTAGCTTTGAGTCCTTTGGGTGACGAGTTCGGAGTTTCAGGCGCATTCTTGACCTGGGGAGTAGGTGCGACATGAGGTGAGTCTCCTTTGTCACCTCGTAAGAGGGAATTGTCCCCGTAGGTGTTTTAAATGCTAAGTGTGATAATTGTGGGGGCTACGTACGTACAAAGTGACGAGAGTCCGTACATAGCGGCTATTATTATTATGTCCGGGTAGTCAGGTCCACATCATGCTTTGTGTTTTACTTGTAATGAGTTATATGCTTAATAAATTAAATGTTACATGCGTCTTATTTCCCCGAGATCATGGAATTTGAGAAAATTTGTAAGGGATTGTTTACTAAAAAGTAATTTAAAAAGGAATATTGTGTGTGCATGTGACCACTTCGCAATTTACATTCCGCGAGCGGAGTGTGATTTCCCCCACTCTTATGGGAACGGGTCGTACGCCAAGGCGGATTGGAAGATGCACTTATGGTTCAGACCGTTCGATCCTCGGCAGTGCATAGATGTGAGTACTTTATGGAAAGGTGCACTTATGGTTCGGGTCATTCGACCCTTGGCAGTGCACGGTCACGACTATCTTATGGCTTAGGCTGGTTGTCCTTATCCTGTATGGGCATGATTTATTTGTTACTGAATTCATGGACACTGATTTGACAGATATTTGGGGGAAGGTGAAGTAGTAATAGTGTATTTATTTCCATTACTTCCTTGGATTTCATTGCCTTATATATATTTTTTGCTTCACTGCCTTTACATGTCTACCGTTTTCATCATATTCTGTTAAATTATATTGTTGGACCTTAGTGAGTGTCATGTCGAACTCTCGTCACTACTTTCTCGAGGTTAATCGGGATAATCAGTGGGTACATATATGTTTATGTACTCATGCTACGCTTCTGTACTTAATTGTACAAGTTCTGAAGCTGGTGCATCTAGTTGTCATACCGGAGCTTGATTCTAATTATAGACGGATCTGACTTCACGGTGAGCTGCTTTCTCCTGGCGATCTCTGGCAGCACCATGGGGTTTATTTTTCTTATTTCCCGTCTATTTCTTTCAGAAAGTGGGACTGTATATATATCTTTTATATATTCTGTTAGTATGCCCCTAGGACTTGTGACACTACTTCCTAGCATGCACGTGATAGTCTTTGTGGATTATGGGTCTGTATATATATTGGCTCACGCCTCCTTATGACCGCTTTTGATTTCAAACTGGCTAATTATCCTTGTCGATTTATGTTTTATGTTTTAAAAACTGAGTATATATTGAAATGTTTAATCTAACAAGAAAGAACCCTTAGTAAATTGAGTGTTGGCTTGCCTGACCCCGCCGTTGGGCGCCATCACGACCTAAGTTAGGATTTTGGGTCGTGACAATGTTCTTCTCCTCCAATCCCCAATTCATAGATTTTTTGGGGCAAAACATAGCCCCCCCTTAGAAGATCATCAAAGGAGGAGCGTTACACTCTCGGTCTCCATTCAGACTCTCTAGGGAGAGTGCTTGTTGAACAATTCCATGCACAATGCCGCAACGGTACATTCTTGATTTTTTTGTCACTTCTCCTGCCTTTGACTTAATAAATATCCGGAGGTTGCCTTTCTTATTTTACAAGGAAATTTCCTAACTTCTGAGGGATTCTATAGGTTGTTTCGGGAAAAAGAAGAACATACGTCCGAACGGGATCAACTTTTGGCCGAGCGGATCAAACTGTTGCTCGCCTCTCAGAATTTGGAAACAAAAGTTGCTGAGGCCATTGTGTTGGAGACTCGTTTGCAGCAAAGCGAGCAAGTAGTGGAAACTCTTAGCCATGAGATTGCCCCATTGAGGGTTCAATTTGAACAGGCCAAGGCCAAACGGTTTGACGTCCATAGTGTCATTTTTGTTTCATCCGATCTTAAGTCTGCCTCCGGTGTGATATTGACCAACCTAGAGGCAGTATTGAACTCCAAAACTGAAGAGTTTGCTTCTCCGGGGGTGAAATAGTCCCAATTGGTGGAGAACTATAAGAAGACCATTGAGCATAATAGAATTTTCAGTTCTACTACCCGCGAACTCGATGCGACCCTCAAGTCTGTTTGATCCGCCCAGGAAAACCTTTTTGCCGAGGTTAACCAACTCAAAGAAAAACTCAAGCTCCTAGTAGCTTCCCTTGTTGTTGAGAAAACTTATGTTATGTATAGTATGAGGAGAAAACCCTTAGAAGAGGCTAAAGCAGGTATTATTGACTTTGATTCCATAATTGCTAATGCATGTGTGTTAGAATCAGTTGCTAAAAGGGGTCTCCCAACAGGGCTTGATGCTTATGGTTATTGTGGTTGCGGTTCTGAAACTTCGGGAACTGAAGAGGAACCAAACGACGAAGTTGTTGAAGGCCAAACTGATGATGGTTGTAACGACCTGACCGGTCGTTTTAAGAATTTAACCTTCATTCGATTGCATAAGGTCTTGAACAGCTTCACATTGTGTATATCAACCTGTGTGAATGGTTGGATTCAGTTACCGGATGATTCGAAGTCGAATTGGAAGAAGGATTTTAGTTTCGGAAACTTAAGCGGTGGAATTTGACTTTTTATGTAAATGGCTTCGGAATAAGTTTTGGATAATGTCAACAGCTTCGTATGGTGATTTTGAGCTTAGGCGTGCGTCCGGGTTTAGACTTGTAGGTCCCTGGAGTAATTTGAGGCAATTCAACAGAAGTTGGAACATTTGATGTTAGGAAAAAAAATGGAGTGGTTTGACCACAATTGACTTTTTGGATCAGGGTCGGAATGCAATTCTGAGAGTTGGAGAAGCTCCGTTATGTGAATTGGGACTTGTATGCAAAATTTGGCGTCATTCCGGGTTGAATTGATTGGTTTCGGAACGAGTTTAGAAGTTTAAAGAGTTGGAAGTTCATAACCTCGATTCTTGGTGCGATTCATAGATTCGTCGTGTTTTGATGTGATTTGAGACCTCGAGCGGCTCCGTGTTGGAGTATGGAACATTTTGGTATGCTTGGACGGTGTCCCGAGGACCCCGGGTGTGTTTCGGACGAGTCGCGGATTTATTCCATGGTTTTAGGAAAGCTGAGTTCTGGGGTACTCTCACCCGTGGACCTTGGGTGCAGGTGCGATGGAGGAAGCGTAGGTGCGAGGAAGGCTGGTCTGGGTAGTCTCCGCAGATGTGGAGAGATGGCCGCACGTACGAGCCGCAAGTGCGGTTCTTGAGACGCAAATGCGGTTGTCGCCCTTAAGTGAAAAGTCGCAGGTGCGGTTTCGTTCACCGCAGAAGCGGTTGCGTAGGTGCGCCTAATTGCCCGCAGATGCGGAAGTACTAGGCCGATTCATATAGGTCGAGGGTTGTTTATTTTCATCATATTTTGAGTTTTGGACATCGGATTTGGGAGCAATTTTTCGGGACTTTCAAGCTAATCGAGTGGGTAAGTGTTCTTCACCTAGAATTAAATATATTCCATGTTTTAGTCCTTGTTTTTATCATTAAAATTGTGTTTTTAGTTGGGAAAAATGTTGCTTTTTGAAAAAATTCCTAAAACGAAATTTTATTATTTGAGGGGAGAAATTGTAACGGAATTGGGTTATTTTTGTATGGTTGAACTCATTTTGGAATGGGTATTCAGATCTCGTAAAATTTGTCGTGTTTCGAGGTGCGGGCCCGAGGGGGGGGGGGGGGGGACTTTTGACTAATTTTTAGAATTTGATAAAGATTGAAGCTTTATTATCCGAAATTGTTCCTTATAAGTTTTATGTGTGTTTTGAAGTTGTTCTAGTTGGATTTGCACTGTCCGAAGGCCTTTTCACCCGAGAAGTCCATTTTAGAGTATCGGGTTGTCGTCTTTGAGGTAAGTATCTTGCCTAACCTTTTGTGGGGGAATTTCCCCTTAGGATTTGAGTCTTTTATGTTTATTAGTTCTACGTGAGGTAACGAGTGCATGCTAAGACTTATTGTAGGCGGGCATTCATTGTTACTATTGCATACATGGCGAGAAAAGGTGGGCAATGTGAGGGATTGTTTGTGATACTTTTGTTGGCCTGGGGTCATTCTTTGTTTGTTGATATTGTATGTTGGTACCCTTACTGTGTGGGTTCATTCGTGTGAAAATTGTGAGAGAACAGTGAACATGTTTCCCCTTCTTCCTTCTTTATGCTTATTGGCTATTTAATCATGTTAGGACACCTGCACAAGCATACACGCAATTAAGCACTAATATCGGATTAAGGATTCCCTTGTTGTTGTCGAGTATAGATACTCTTGTTCTACTTACCATATGTGTGGGAATGACCCCAATTGGCAAGTGAATCGTCCGTGCAGTTGTTACCTGAAATGAGGGCACGAGATGCCGATAATAGGGTTCAGATACTAGGACCCAGGAGTAGTGAATTGTCCGAGGTTAAGTACCTCGTGGAGATGACTAAGAACTTGATGTAAAATTAGTCTAAATTGTTGAGTCCCTACGCATTCTTACTGTGTATTTGCATTCCGGATTTAGCTGTGTTCACTTACTCTTCCGTGATATTTTTACGATTTGTCCGTTGTTACTTTTTATTCCTTTCCCTTGTTGAATTTACTGTATTGTTAGTCCTCTTGCGCAAACCTTATGTAATTTCATGATTCGTTGTCTTATATATATAATTGTTCATATTTTAGACTAGTGGGTGTCTTGACTAGTTCTCGTCACTACTTCACTAAGGTTAGTCTTTGTACTTACTGGGCACCACTGTGGGATACTCATTCTACACTTCTGCATATTTTTGTGTAGATCCAGGTATTGATCGTTAGTAGCTGTGCAGATTCTTTCTGAGGAGACTCAAGGTAAACCTGTCGTTGCATTCGTAAGCTTCGAAGTCACCTTCCTATTCTGTATTTATACTGTTTTCCTTACTTACAAACAATTGTATTTAGAAGTTGTAGTAAAGTCTATAGAGCTTATGACTTGTACTACCGGGTTTTGGGAATATGCTCATTGTATAAATAATTCTTTATTTTAGAAAAATATTAGAATTTATTATTATTTTTGCTAATCTATGAATATTAGGCTTACCTAGTCCTTAAGGCTAGGTTCCAACAGGATACCGAACGGAGGGAAATTTGGGTCATGACAAGTTCGTATCAGAGCTCTAGGTTCATGGGTGCTATGAGTCATAAGCGAGATTAGTAGAGTCTTGCGTATCGGTGCAGAGACGTCTTTACTTATCTTCGAGAGGCTACAGAACTATTAGGATAACTTCACTTCCTTCATTCCTATCGTGCAAGTTTATTGATCTTGAAGCTTGAAAATTTATCATTCCATTCTCTCACAGATGGTGAGGACGCGAGCTGGAGATCCTAATGATGTTACCCCCGGAGCAGGTGTCTCCAGGGGAAGAGGCAGAGGCAGAGGCCGACGAGGGGCACATGCTGCAGCTAGAGCACCTACTAGAGCAGCCTTTGAGGAGTCGCCACCAGTTCCAGTTGGAGGGGCAGGCACGGCGGGTGCCTGTTGTTACACCCAGACTTCAGGAGACCTTGGCACAGTTCTGGGGTATGACTGGTACCTTAACTCATCCGGGATTGATTTCGGGTGCACCAGATACTTCACAGAGCGGGGGAGGAGCTCAGACTCCCACCGCCCACACTCCAGAGTAGCGAGATCATGTTGATCAGGTTCTAGGTTTCATGGCAGCACAACCTGTGGTCCCAGTTCCGCCCGTGGTTAGGGCAGCAGCATCTGAGGAAGAACATCTTAGAATTTAGAGGTACAAAAAGTACCACCCTCCCACCTTCAGTGGATTGGCGATAGATGATGCTCAGGGTTTCCTGGAGGAGTGTCACTGCATTCTTCGTACTATAGGTATTGTGGAGACGAGCGGGGTTTCTTTTGTTACATTTCAGGGGGAGTGGCTTATCAGTGGTGGTGGCCATATGAGTTGGGTAGCCCGACCGAGTCAGCCTCACTTACATGGGGTTAGTTTTCAGAGATGTTTTGGAGAGAGTTTCTACCTCAGTCCCTCCGAGATGCATGGTGCACGAAGTTTGAGCAGCTGTGCCAGGGCATTATGTCAGTATCAGAGTATGCCGTTAGATTCAGTTATTTCGCCAGACACGCACCTGCTTTGGATGCTATAATTATGAAGCATGTTCGTAGATTCATTGAGGGCCTGAAACGTGATATTCAGTTCAGCATGGCTCTTGAGTTAGAGTCAGATGTTTCATTTCAGCAGGTGGTAGGGATAGCTCGCAGAGTTGAGGGAATGCTGGATCATGAGAGTGATGACATGCGGGATTATGAGAGAGCGAAGAGAGGTGAGGAGGCCTCGTAGGCCGGAGAGACCTACTGGTACTTAATATGGAGGCAGGGTACGACACGGTACAAGTTTTATGGGTCAGCCAGTTAAGTTTGCATTACCGGCTTCGCGTGGAGTTTCAGGTACTTATAGGTCTCAGAGTATTCGTACTGCACAGTTTCCACAGCCAGGTCAGTAGAGAGGTTGTTTTGAGTGTGGAGACATCAGCCACATGGTGATAGATTGTCCCAAGTTCCGGACATATGGGTCATAGCGGTGTATTCACGCGAGTAGGGGGCGCCCAAGAGAGGGAGGCCCGGGCAGTTAATGTGTTTCATATAGTAGACTGGAGGTTATTTTGCCAGATGTTATCATACAGGTATGTTTTGATCTGTTATTGAGGAGCACCATTCGTATATTTGTTTTGATTCTACTTGTCGGGACGAGTTCCCTTGTTTGTTGCTCAACTTATGGATGATTCAGTACTCGTTTAGGGACGAGTTCCAGTACTCGTCCCTTAAGTTGAGTAACCGCACTTACTGGAGTTCCATTTAAGGGCAAGTTACTGGAACTCGTTTAGGAAACTCGTCCCTTAGGAAACTCGTTTAGGAACGAGTTCCAGTAACTTGCCCTTAACGAGTTCCAGTAACTTGCCCTTAACTTGTCCATTTAAGGGCAAGTTACTGGAGCACCTTAAGGGCAAGTTAAGGGCAAGTTACTGGAACCGGGCCATATGCGGCAAGTTCCAGTAACTTTTGGATGATTTAAGATCTCTTGGATGATTTCCTAAACTTTTCATTTATGGAGCACCATTTAAGGGACGAGTTCCCTTGTTTGTTGCTCATTACTTTGTAATAGAACTACAAAGTAATGAAGAAAATATGTACAAATCGATGTCTTGCCGTCTCTTCGAATCCTTCGTATGTCTTCCTATTGGAATCCCCCCTCTCTTGTAGTTGTGTTTTAGGAGTCTATTTATAAGTTTAGGACAAACCCTAAACGTGTAGGAGACTTCTATTTCAATTGGGAAACACTTAAACCCGTCAAAACTCGGTTTTTCGCCGAACTGGGGACCCTGGCGTTTGGACCCAAAGGCCTGGCTAACGCCAGGC
>ML435143.1:0-21803 GCA_005239525.1 Nicotiana knightiana | reverse complement strand
TTGAAATAGAAGTCTCCTACACGGTTAGGGTTCACCCTAAACCTATAAATAGACTCCTAAAACACAACTAAATGGAGATTCACAGGGATACACAGGAATTTCGAGTTTGGAGTGAATCGAAGGAAAAACATCAACTTGTACATACTTTCTTCCTTGCTTTGTAGTTTAATTATGCTAGTTGTTTTAGATTTTATTCGTATGAATTTGTTTAGCTAATTTCGTGTGGAACCCGTTGGGGAATAAACTTCTTGTGATATTAATCTAGTTTTGATTGGTTGATTAAACTCTATTTGTTCAACTACGTTCTTGTTGTAGTTGATTGAAGGGCCCTCAATTAGCTGTGCCTATTTATTATGTATCTACTTGAGAGAGAGTGCATATTTAGGTAATTGTTTGAACAACACCACTCCCAGAGTATAGACGAAAGTCATAACCGAGGGTTTAGAGGTTGGATTAGAGATAACGATACTTCGGGTGCAATCTAAGTGAACTGTAATGCAATCTAGCTAGCGTAACTTGAGAGAGTGCGTCTAGTAAATTATCATAATTACTTGAGAGAGATTTATGGTAGATAGAGCGTTCATGATTGATAGAGACGATTAATCAAGATTATACGAAGTATCCGAGAAGTAAGTTCACCAGCGGGGGACACTATAACCTTAGATTTTTATAACAATTGTTTATATCTTAGCCTAGTTAATCTTTAGTTTTAATATTTAGTATTAGTAATTTAAACAACATCAGGTGACAGCTGATTACTAATTTAAATAGCCTGCTTGATACGTCAATTCCCTGAGGGATCGACTCTGGGCATAATACCCCAGGATTATATTTGCAACGCCCGTTTAGTCTTTATAGAAGACATAGTTGAGCGTGATCAATAGCCATAAAGGAAGGCACTCTTGACATCCATATGATGGAGAGTGAATTCTATGTAAGAAGCAAAGTCTATAAGGAGTCTAATTGCTTCCAATCTCTCAACTGGAGCAAAGTTCTCATCATAGTATATGCTCTCTTCTTGACTATATCCTTGAACCACCAATCTTGCCTTGTATTCACCTAGTCTGCATCCTGCAAAGCTCAACAATATTTTTTAGGTTCAATAAGAGATAGAAAAGCATGAAAAGCACAAAAAATCTTTAAAGAAGATCTGGTTTTGATTCCAGAGGTTGGATCAGTAATTATGTTCTCAATGGGATGAAAATTTTGGTACTTGTAAGGTTTCAGAATCATCTGGTTTCCTCTAGATGTTCCTTCAATGTTTTGTTGTTGAGGAACATGTTCATGGAAAGGTTCCCTCAAGGATTAAGGATCAGTTCCTCTTTATTCAGTTTTCCCTGTTAGGTTGCCCTGGGTAGAAGGACCTGTTCCATCACCTGTTCCTTCCTCTGGTGCAACTTCAGTCTGGACTGTGGTTTCATTTGAGTTTCGGACCAGCCCAATTGCTTCATCTTCATGTTTCTGCCTGTCATGACCCCAAATCCTAACAGGACGTGATGGCGCCTATCATGGAACTAGGCTAGCCGACCATCATCTTCCTACGCATTTATTCAATTATAAAATTTCATAATTTAACAATAAACAGAGCCCATAACATAGAATAATGTAATTAAGTCTTAGCGTCCCAATAATAGTCTAACAACTCTAAACAAAACCTCCCAAGACTGGAGTCAATAGTCATGAGCATCTACGAAAATAAATCTAACTCTCATATATAGTCTAATATATATGTCTCTGAATCAAGTGCTAAAACATAATAAGGAAGGGAAGTGGAGAAGTTGTAGACGCTGGACAGCTATCTCGAAATCCCGTGAACCTGCAACTACAAGCCAGGACAGCTACTGCTCGGGATCGTAACCTGAACCTGTGCACAGAGGCACGGGGAGTCTTTATGAGTACGTCAACTCAGTAGTAATAAAAATAAATCACAGTCTGAGAATTTTAAAACACACGGTACAGATACACAATTTCACAAAACCAGTAAAATATCAAGTCACCATGTAGTATTCATCAAATAATAATTTTGAAATCAGTTTCCAGAAAATCCTTTGAAAACAAGTGTAATATCAGTATATCTCAGTAAAAATCTCAGTAACACCAGTTTGAAAACGAAGTAAATCATTGTTCGAAAACTCAGTAAAAATCTTCACAAAACTGCCTCTCCGGCCAAAATCATTTACCGTAACCATTGCCCATCAGGCATCCTCACCATCACTCAATATCAGCCCATCAGGCATCCTCACAGTCACTCAGTATCAGTCCATCAGGAATCCTCACATTCACTCAACATAAGCCCCGCGGGCATCACTCATTAGGTACTTGCGCTCACTGGGGATGTGTACAGACTCCGGACGGGCTCCTACAACCCAAGCGCTATAACAATCCACGCCATGGAATAAATCACTCACAACATAGGCTCGCATCCTCACTCATATCATATCATCCTCACAATATAGGCCTGCAGCCTCAGTCAGTCAGACACTCTTAATTTTCCCTTCAAGCCATAAATGTACCGGGTTCTCGACCCAAAACAGTGTTTCATTTTCAAGAAATAGTTACAAAATACTCTGAGTGTCAAAACAATTATCAAGAAAACACTGAGTGAAAATCATAACATATCAATTGAGGAAATACAATGAGAACAACCCCCAAGGGGTAAACAGATCGGCACTAGGCCAACATGGCTTACAGCCCAAATCATATCAAAATATATCAATACAATTAAGCATAGGCTTAAAAATCGGTTTTGCGACTCAATAGTTGCCTAAATAGGGAATATATTTCAAAAGTTCCAATCTTTGCATTCCAAAACCCGTGAAAGGGTCCGGGGTATCATACCCTCAGGACAAGATTTAAAGACATTACTTACCTCAAAACTAGCCCGGAAACTATTCCGCAACACACTTTCCTCTCGTATCAACTTCTGAAGTCTCCAAATCTACCAAGTTCAGATTTTTATCATCAAATTATGCTTAAGGAATAAATTCCAATCGAAAAATATCAAATTTAGCTCAAAAATCCGAAATTGGTCAAAACCCGACCCCCGGGCCCGTGTCCTGAAACTCAGAAATTTTTATACAAAACTGTTCTTCATCCTTTCACGAATCTGTACATATAAAGAACACTAAAATCGGAGTTCGTTTGACCCCTCAAACAAATCCCTAAAGGTCTCATAATCTCAAGCCCTAAACCCACATTTTTCTATTGATTTTCATGAATTAAATGCTGAGATTGTGTTCTATAATCACCCATAAATGAGTTTTAATAACCAAAACACTTACCTCTATGAAGAACACTAATTTACCACTTAAAAAGTCGCCCCCAAAGCTCTCTGTCCGTACAAAATAGTGTAAAAAGGGTTTAAGTCGCGGAGGGTTTATTTTATACTTTCTGCCCAGGGGTTCCGCACTTGCGCCCAATTTCACGCACCTGCGACTTTTCCCCTGGCTGGACAAATCTCGCCCCTGCGAAGCGTTCTTTTGCTCCTGCCCCGCACCTGCGGCCAAACTTCCGCAGGTGCGGAAATCACTGTGATTCCACACCAGCAGCTTTTTGCTGCAATTCCAACTCCGAACTTCCCGTTAACCATCCGAAATTAATCCCGAGCCCCTCGGGACCCCAACCAAACATACTAATTCGTCACATAACATCATTCAAGCTTAGTTGCACTCTCAAAACACCAAAGCTAACATCGAAACACCAAAATTACATCGGATTCAAGCCTAAGAACTTTCAATTTTCTAAAATCCACCAACAATGCCGAAACTATCCAAAACAACTCCGATTGACATGAAATTTTGCAGACACATCAAAAATGACATTGCAAACCTATTCCAACTGTCAAAATTCCATTTCGACCCCGATAGCCTATTTTCCACTGCCGACCGGAAATCATCAAACCTAGCATTCGCCAATTCAAGCCTAATTCTACACCGTACATCACAAAATTATTCTGAACACACTCCTAAGTCCCAAATCACCTAACGAAGCTATCTGAGCCATAAAATCTATATTCTGAGGTCGTTTACCAATAAATCAACTCTCAGTTGACTTTTTCCATTTTAAGGTTATTTTTTTTAAAGACTAAGTTACTGAATTCTCATTTAACCATTCCGATTTCAAGCCTATCAACTCTAACACATCAATAATAGAATAACCAATCCACGACAAGTCAATGACAGCAAGAAAAATGCAAGTTCCACGTAATGACAGACCGGGTCGTTACATTCTCCCCCACTTAAACATACGTTCGTCCTCGAACGTGCCTTGAGTTGTTCCATCACCACCAAAATTTGTTGTGTAACCTTCCATGCACATATTTGGAGGTGATCCCACGTCACCCTAACCCATATAGGTCTATTATCACAACATAACTGAAATTTCATTATCAAATCCTGACCCATAAACCTTAAAACCAAGTTTCCACTTCTGAAATAATTTACAAGTTAAAATTTCCACGACTATAAGCTGAAATAGCCTGAACACGCTGTATCAAACCATATTCGTAACCCAAGATGAAATCACATAATATACCGCGTGGCTCAACCACTCATAGCGATAACTCCTAACTACGATAGTTTTCAAACCACTCAATACCGTTACATACCCTCCTATCAAACCATGCCTCGCTCTAACACTTCCACATACTGCCGATGATGAAATATACACGTATAAACCAGCAACCATTCGTCCGATCAGTACCAATACCATCCAGAGCCATAACTTGTGAAACTTGTGCACTCAATAACCACGTACCAAGAACTCAATTCATTAAATAAAGAAGACCCACACGAGAGGACTATCTTGCCACTAACACTTAACATTACCACATCAGGCTAAAAGCCTGATACACCCCCTGAAACCATATCGCCCAAATCTGACACCAAGGATCATACCTCTACCTAACTGAGCTGCAAAGCATGATCCCATCCAACCGCTAGACGACATGACACATTCCAAGCCACCTTGCTCAAAATCAATAACCATGCGAAATTCGACATCAATTACTCAAAGTGCATTTCCATAACCACGGGAAATCGGACGATATCGTGCCACCCGAACCAGAAAGAACATAACCAACACATCTCAATCCTGCAACACCCAATTACTTACCCTTACTCAAATATCGCTATACCGCCCCGATAGGACTACATCATATGCACATATATATCCAACGATCACAACTCCTCGCAACACCGAAAGGTAACTCATAGCTCTCTCCGAAACACGAATAAGCTCAGTGACAATCAAATGGTACGTCCCTCAACAATAGCAATTTGGGGTCAACACTTCCGACTTGGTGCAGGATACACACCCATACTGGCCTACCAAAACTCTAAGTCAACTCTGGTCGCCCACAACAGGTAGATAACTCTCTGAACGTTCGTAATGACTGAATCAGGACCTATACTAACACCTGACTAGCTTCTCTCCCATCCTCGTAGTTCACAACTACAAAAATAATTTGTTCATGAAAACTTCCAGTCTCAAAATCCATGAGGCGCACCAACTACCACATCTGATCCCAATTCCACCACTCAAATATATAACACGCCCCTAATACTTTATCAATCCGCGAGGGATACCCCCATAATTCCTGTGTCACCAAGAAACCTTGAATACCAGCAGTCGATCCAACAAGAGAGCGTCGTAACACCAATGAAGCATCCTTATTCAACCACATTGCCTTAAACACATTGTCCTTTATGTATGTGTACTCTCATCCAGCTACCCAATAGTGGTATCCTTTACCTAATCATCTGAAGCTGCCAGTTCTGACCTTCCTTCCAGAACTGAACCGGGACCTCACATATGCCACTCTCCACTATACACAAAATACCGCATACGCCATGAAATCCTATGATAAATATGAGAACTTCATGCTCCCTTCCTAGCCACCAAAAACTACGTACTCAACTAGCCCAGAACTTTCCATTTAATCCCATTTAGAAGCAAAATCACTATACATCACATGGCCCTTACGCCAGTAGAAATATACATCTCCAACTGTGGTAGAAACTATCAAGAACTCCTGAATCACATTTGTACAACATCAAACTGACAGGACTGAATCCTTCTAACTCAACCAAGCTACGCATGCCACCAAATTCCAAGAGAATTGCTAATAAACACTTGTAACAACTCATTACCTTATAAACACCCAAAGAACTAACCATATCCCTTATCATGCCGATCCGACCTACTACCAAGTTGTCCTATTAATCCAAGTTCTTTCTGACTTCCTTTCGAATTGATACCTCTTCTTGCCATAATACCACAATTCTCAATCCCAACTCACCGCACGAAATCCGAGCATAAAAATATACCGTCTAAGGCTCATAAGTCGCTGAATACTCCCTTAATTATCCCCAAATGCACCACATTAGAAATACTTACCCTGAAGAGGCTTCCAGCGAATTTAAAGTCATTACCTTCACTTTCCTGATACTGATGGATAGAATCCATGATAATGCAAATACATCACAAGCCTTGACACCTTCTCCGTAAATCTCAGTTCTAGCCCTTCTCACACCTTGAAGATCCTCGATCGCTACATATAACCTTGAATGAGTCTGAACCATTCTCGTACGTCATTTCCTCTATGCAATTTCACTTACACTAACCAAGTAAACAGAACGTCCTGACACCGCTTGCAATCCATATACTAGGAAAGTAATCCACACCTTTGAAGCAACAAGCACACTCATGCATTTCACACTCTACACTTACCAGTACAACTCCATCATACAATGACTTCCACTATCCGTAAAGTACATTACAACCTGTATCGAAGAAATTCCATTACTCGAGTCACTCCCAGACCACCTCTGTAGGTCATAACTGATTCACCAACATACCTCGAGCCGAAACCAATATTACATATAATCATGTAATCAACCTATCATTAGCGGACTCCCCCACTTGGCTAAAATCCAAAGATCAAGACAGACAATAACTCACGATGCCCATACACTATCACTGCCACCATACTATGGTGAGGTTCAACTAGATCCTCTATAAGCTTATATGACCCAAACCATCTAACATTTACATCAAATGAAAATCTCGCATCTGCCATTGTAATGGTCATGCCAACTCCCACAAGCAATCTAAACTCAAATTACAACATACATCATTTGCTGATAGAGAGAACTTACTACAGATCAACATAAGGGTCACACACCTAAGGACAACCTGCAGGAGATACCCCTGCCTGCTTAACCTCAGAATGATATCTCCATATACACTTTCGAAAATCATAGCTATCACGCAATCATTATACCTTTCTACATTAGAACACAACCACTGCCTGCCCTCAAGACATCTCATTAAGCGGTATAAGAACCTGAAGCCGATGGCAACACTAACACTGGAGATGTGGCCAAGGAATTCTTGAGCTTCTGAAATCTCTACTCACACCCCTCTAACCACATATATACCTTCACTGGACACCACGTGTCCCAAGAATGCTACTAAATTGAGCCAACCATTCACACTTGGAGAACTTCGCATAAAGCTTATCCTCCATATATCCTTGTAATACCATCATCAAATGTCGAGTATGCTATCCCTGTCTACGAGAGTACGGCAGGATGCCATCAATAAATACAATAACAAAGGAGTTATAACACGTCTGAATACACCGACAATCAAATACATAGACGCTACTGGGGCATTGGTCAGCTCAAAAGACATCAGAGGAACTCAGAACATAACAGGAAAACCCGTTTCACTCCAACACTAAACTACACGAGAGATCCTTCAATACTCATAACTCGAAGCCATATTCTAACTCAATACAGAAGTCAAATAATCAATGGTTCTTGCCACATCTCCCGCCAATTCATTTTGGTCACAATCAAACAACCTGAATACATCTAACTATCCGATCACACTCACCATGTAGTCATCTAGTCACAAAGTTCCATCAATAAGGACACAAACAGACATATAAGTCCCCCAACACATGTGCTCACCCAATTTAAATCTCAACACTCAAGCCACAGACAAAATCCGGCCTCAAGTCCTTCCGACTGGCCCATTATTAACATGTTAAAATCACATCTCACCCATGGAAGTCACAAGCCGACGATGCACAACTGATACCAAGCGCTCACGTGCGCATTCGAATACATGAAAGGAATTCAAGGAGTTACGCTTTTGGATGAATAAAATGGATTTGCACGACAAGAATTCAAGAATGTAGAATGTTTCCTAAGGGTTCTGCAGCCTCTCGAAGATAAGTACAGATGTCACTATACCGATCCGCAAGACTCTACTAAACCTACTCATGACCGTTGAGTCCTATGTAACCTAGAGCTCTGATACCAACTTGTCACGACCCCAAATCCTAACAGGTCGTGATGGCGCCTATCGTGGAACTAGGCTAGCCGACCATCACCTTCCTACGCATTTATTCAATTAAAAAAGTTCACAATTTAATAATAAGCAGCAACCATAGCATAGAATAATGTAATTAAGTCTTAGCGTCCCAATAATAGTCTAACAACTCTAAACAAAACCTCCCAAGACTGGAGTCAATAGTCATGAGCATCTACGAAAATAAATCTAACTCTCATATATACTATAACATATGTCTCTGAATCAAGTGCTAATACATAATAAGGAAGGGAAGTGGAGAAGCTGTGGATGCTGGACAGCTACCTCGAAATCTCGTGCACCTGTAACTACGAGCCAGGACAGCTACTGCTCGGGATCGTCACTTGAATCTGTGCACAAAGGCACATGGAGTCTTTATGAGTACGCCAACTCAGTAGTAATGAAAATAAATCACAGTCTGAGAATTTTAAAACACACGGTACAGATACACAATTTCACAAAACCAGTAAAATATCAAGTCACCATGTAGTATTCATCAAATAATAATTTTGAAATCAGTTTCCAGAAAATCCTTTGAAAACAAGTGTAATATCAGTATATCTCAGTAAAATTCTCAGTAACACTAGTTTGAAAACGAAGTAAATCATTGTTCGAAAACTCAGTAAAAATCTTCATAAAATTGCCCCTCCGGCCAAAATCATTTACCGTAACCATTGCCCATCAGGCTTCCTCACCATCACTCAATATCAGCCCATCAGGCATCCTTACAGTCACTCAGTATCAGCCCATCAGGCATCCTCACAGTCACTCAGTATCAGCCCATCAATCATCCTCACAATCACTCAACATAAGCCCCGTGGGCATCACTCATTAGGTACCTGCGCTCACTTGGGGTGTGTACAGACTCCGGAGGGGCTCCTAACAACCAAGCGCTATAACAAGCCACACCATGTAATAAATCACTCACAATATAGGCCCGCATCCTCACTCATATCATACATCCTCACAATATAGGCCCGCAACCTCACTCAGTCAAACACTCTTAATTTGCCCTTCAAGCCATAAATGTACCGGGTTCTCGACCCAAAATAGTGTTTCATTTTCAAGAAATAGTTACAAAATACTCTCAGTGTCAAAACAATTATCAAGAAAACATTGAGTGAAAATCATATGATATCAAGTGAGGAAATACAGTGAAAACAGCCCCCAAGGGGTAAACAGATCAACACTAGGCCCCAAACATGGCTTACAGCCCAAATCATATCAAAATATATCAATACTATTAAGCATAGGCTTAAAAATTGGTTTCGCAACTCAGTAGTTGCCTAAATAGGGAATATATTTCCAAAGTTCCAATCTTTGCATTCCAAAACCCGTGAAAGGGTGCATAGTCCAGGGTTTCATACCCTCAGGACAGGAGTTAAAGACATTACTTACCTCAAAACTAGTCCGGAAACTATTTTACGACACACTTGCCTCTCGTATCAACTTTTGAAGGCTCCAAATCTACCAAGTTCAGATTTTTATCATCAAATTATGCTTAAGGAATAAATTCCAATAGAAAAATATCAAATTTAGCTCAAAAACCCGAAATTGGTCAAAACCCGACCCCCGGGACCGCGTCCCGAAACTCAAAATTTTTATTCAAAACTATTCTTCATCCTCTCACGAATCCGTACATATAAAGAACACTAAAATTGGAGTTCATTTGACCCCTAAAACAAATCCCTAAAGGTCTCATAATCTCAAGCCCTAAACCCACCTTTTTCTACTGATTTTCATGAATTAAATGCTGAGATTGTGTTCTATAATCACCCATAAATGAGTTTTAACAACCAAAACACTTACCTCTATGAAGAACACTGATTTTCCTCTTCAAAATTTGCCTCTTAAGCTCTATGTCCGTACAAAAATGGTGTAAAAAGTGTTTAAGTCGCGAAGGATTTATTTTATACTTTCTGCCCAGGGGCTCCGCACCAGCGGTCCCACTAACCGCACTTGCGACTTTTCCCCTGGCTGGAAAAATCTCGCCCTTGCGGAGACTTCTTTCGCTCGTGCGGGCCCGCTCCTGCGGCCAAACTTTCGTAGGGGCGGAAATCACTGTGATTCCACACCAGCAGCTTATTGCTGAAATTTCCAACTCGAACTTCCCGTTAACCATCCGAAATTAATCTCGAGCCCCTCGGGACCCCAACCAAACATACTAACACGTCACATAACATCATTCAAGCTTAGTTGCACTCTCAAAACACAAAAACTAATATCAAAACACCAAAATTACATCGGATTCAAGCCTAAGAACTTTAAATTTTCTAAAATCCACCAACGATGCCGAAACTATCCAAAACAACTCCGATTGACCTGAAATTTTGCAGACACATCCAAAATGACATTACGAACCTGTTCCAACTGCCGGAATTCCATTCTGACCCCGAAAGCCTATTTTCCATTGCCGACCGGAAATCATCAAAACTAACTTTCGCCAATTCAAGTCTAATTCTACACCGGACATCACAAAATTATTCTGAACACACTCCTAAGTCCCAAATCACCTAAAGAAGCTATCCGAGCCATAAAATCCGCATTCCAAGGTCATTTACCAATAAGTCAACTCTCAGTTGACTTTTCCCATTTTAAGGCTATTTTTTTTAAAGACTAAGTTACTGAATTCTCATTACCATTCTGATTTCAAGCCTATCAACTCTAACACATCAATAATAGAATAACCAATCTACGACAAGTCAATGACATCAATAAAAATACAAGTTCTACGTAACGACAGACCGGGTTGGTACACTGCCTCTCAAAAAGAATATTAGTTTCATCAAAAACCACATTTACACTTTCTTCTAAACAGATAGTTTTTTTGTTATAAATCTTATAAGCTTTACTATGTGAAGAATATCCCAAGAATTTCCCCTCATCACTTCGGGGATCAAACTTACCTAGGGAGTCTTTACCATTATTGTGCACAAAGCACTTGCATCCATATGCCCTAAGCTGGGATATATTCGCTTTCTCCCTTTAAGTAACTCATAGGAAGTCTTCTCAACATGAGATCCAGTTATGCACCTATTTATGATGTAGCATGTAGTGTTCACAGCTTCTGCCCAGAAACTATGGGGCAGTTTACAAGAAAGAAGTATAGTCCTAGCCATTTCTTCTAATATCCTATTATTTCTTTCAACTACTCCATTCTGTTGTGGAGTCCTAGGAGCAGAAAAAATATGATTTATGCCATGCTCATCACAAAATTCAGCAAATATAGCATTTTCAAATTTTGTACCATTATTAGACCTAATTGATGCAAGTTGATTACCTAGCTGTTTCTGAGTTTTTCTAACAAAAGACGTGAACATGTCAAATGCTTCATCTTTAGATGTTAGAAATAATGTCCAAGTAAACCTGGAGTAATCATCAATAAGCACCATATCATATCTCTTACCACCTCTGCTCAATGTTCTCATTGGTTCACAAGATCCATATGGACCAGTTCCATCATTCTAGTGGTGCTTATCATTTTCTTGCTTTTGAAAGAGGATCTTACCTGCTTCCACCTTGCACAAGCCTCACAAACTTTATCTTCCTTGAACTTAATGTTAGGTAGTTCTATCACCAAGTCCTTGGAGACTAGTTTGTTGAGTTGACTTAGACTGGCATGCCCAAGTCTTTTGTACCAAAGGAGGGGATCATTATCGAACACACTTAAACAAGTGAGTTCATTATCTGAGAGTGTGAATTAATCCAAAATATATATGTTGTTACCTCTTTTTTCCTGCAAAACTATCTTGTCAATGGTAAGATTTATCACAAAGCATTTTGTAGAGGTGAATGCTACCATGTTACCTCTATCACACAGTTGTGATATACTTATTAGACTGTACTTCAGTCCATCTATCAAGTAGACATTCTCAATAGAGTGAGAATTAGTCTTACCTACCTTTCCAACCCCAATGATCTCACCTTTCTACCCATTTCCAAAGGAAGCATTGCCTCCTTTAAGGTCCTCAAGTGAAAGGAACTTGTTACGATCCGAAATTTCCACCGTCAGGACCGTGATGGCGCCTAATATTTCACTTGCTAGGTAAGCCAACATTAGAGATCATTAAGTCATTTCTAAACCCCTTTTGGTGATTTACAACAATTAAGCTACAATAAGTTAGAAAGAGTGTGAAAATCCATAATAGTCTTAACATTTATAGACTACTACCCAGAATCTTGAGTCACAATCCACGAACATTCTAAGATATACTACAAACATTTGTCCGAAAGAAGTACAACTATTTGAATAAAAGAAAAACAGTAAACAAAAGGGATAGATGGGAACTTCAAGGCCTGTAAACACCGAAAAGACTACCTTGAATCTCCGATAAGATGAAGCCAGTATCTAACTCAGGGTCAACTCGGTCCAGCACCAAATTCTGCACAAAAAGTGCATAGTGTAGTATCAGTACAACTGACCCCTGGTAAGTGCCGAGCTAACCTCGACGAAGGAGTGACGAGGCTACGGCGGGACACTCCCAATAAAGCCTACGTACAATGAATAATAATGATCGAAATGAAGGAAGAATAACGTAAAAACAGTAACTTCAACATCTAGAGTGTTTCATCAGTGTTCGACTATAACCAAGACTTAAGTGCAATTCAAAGCTACCGTACAATTTACACAGTCAATAAAGAACATAAACACATAATTTGTGGCGGCGCGCAACGCGATCCCACCGTACATATCACAATCCTCCCTTATTTCCTCTTAATATCATAAACAACAAAGTACAAATAAAAGTGTTGCAGCGTGCAACCCGATCCCACTATATCATAATAATCACAACTACGGTTCACCCTTATTTCACCACATTTCACCCTTATTTCACTGTTGCGGCGTGCAACCCGATCCCACTGTATAATATCAATTCACCCTTATTCCTCCTCAATATATCACCCTTATTCCACCTGTTAAGGCGTGCAACCCGATCCCACCATATTCATATCAATTACACAAGAAATATAGAAGTTCCACAAATTAACACAAGACCCTTCTCAATACTTAAACTTCAGAACAAGGTGAATGGAAATCTTATACTCAATAAAACTCTACGCAAGTAATACTACTCAGCGAGACCCAGCCAGAATATCACTAAATCACAAATAAGAACGGCTTAAGCAAGTAATAGGGCGTAAGGAAACTACAGATTAACAATTATCTTCAACAAGGAGAAACAATATCTAACAAGTAGCAATTAGGCATGGAAATACAAGTAGGCATGTAACAGTTAAAGCAGGGAAGAAACAATATAAAAAAAAAACGGGAAAGAAACAGGCAAAAAAGATAAATTGGCGGCGGATAAGTACTTGTCACCTCACATATACGCCGCTCACATGATTTTTCATATATCTATTAAGGCAAAGATTCCTTATCCCTCAAGTCAAGATTAGACACTACACTTACCTCGATCCACATGCCACTCACTGCTCAATTATCGCTTTTCCTCTAGATTCCACCTCCAAATCACTCGTATTTAGCCACAATTAACTTAATAACATCAAATATTTCTAATGAAATCAATTACAATGCATAAATTTAGGTTTCCCAAACTTTCCTCCAAAAAGTCAAACATCGACCCCGGGCCTGCTTGGTCAAAACTCGAGGTTCGGAGACAATCTCACTCGAATTACAGGAACCTACACAAAACTCATTCACCCATTCACCCAAATCCCAAATATGCAACTAGTTTCGAAATCCGACCTTAATTTGAGGTCTAAATCCCAATTTCCCAAAAAACCATAATTCTACCCAAACCCCCAATTTCTACCATGGAAATCCTAGATTTTAGGTTGGAAATTCATGAAATGTGATAGGAGATTGAAAGAAAGTGGGTTAGGATCACTTACCAAAGTTTTGGGGAAGAATTGGTCTTGGAGAAATCGCCTCTAGGGTTTTTGGGTTCGAAATTTTGAAGAATGGGAGAAACTTCACGTCTAAGTCTCTTTTCATCAGCTGCAGATGTCGTAAACGCGACCTGGGACCCGCAAATACGAAGCCCGCAAATGCGAGAAAAGTATCGCAAGTGAAAACTCCTTGCATCTCTGATGCCTTCGCAAATGCGAACATTGAACCATCGCAAATGCGACAGTGACCTTGCAAATGCGAGAATCCCCGTCCCACCCATGCTCGCAAATGAGAGGCTCGCATTTGTGAGCCAGACCTCGCAAATGCGAAGTCTGCAGACCTGAAGCACACCAGATATGGTTTCTATGTTCATTTCACTCTGTGGCCTAATCGAAACTCACCCGAGCCCTTGGTGCTCTAAGCCAAAAGTACACAAAAGTCTAAAAACATTATATGAACGTGCTCGCGCGATCAAATCGCCAAAATGACACCTAGAATTACAAATTTAGCATCAAAACACATAAAATTTTCAAGAAAACTTTGAAATTCCTTTTTTCACAACCGGATGTCCGAATCATGTCAACTTGACTCCATTTTTACCAAATCTCACAGACAAGTCATAAATATTACATTAAACCTGTACCGGGCTCGGAACCAAAATACGCGCCCGATATCAAAAATGTCAAACATCAATATATTCTTAATATCATTAGATTTTCATACTTTTAGTTTTCAATAAAAATTCATAACTTAAGCTAGGGACCTCAAAATTCGATTCCGGGCATACGCCTAGGTCACATATTTCAATACGCACCACTGGGACTGTCAAAACACTAGTCTGGGTCCGTTTACTTAAAATGTTGACTGAAGTCAACTCAAATCAACTTTTAAGGCAAAAATCCTTATTTGTTTATCCACTTTCACATAAAAGCTTTCCGGAAAGACATCCGGACTGCGCACGCAAATCGAGGAGGGTAAAAATGAGATTTTTAAGGCTTAAGATCGTAGAATCGAGTTCTGAAACATAAGATGACATTTTGGGTCATCACATTCTCCACCTCTAAAACAATCGTTCGTCCTCGAACGGACATAGAAAAGTACATGAACTGGTGAATAGGTGGGGATATCTACTCCGCATGTCCGACTCGGATTCCCAAGAAGCTCCCTCAGCGGGCTGACGTCTCCACTACTCTCGAACTGAAAGATAATTCTTTGATCTCAACTACCGAACTTGCCGGGCTAAAATAGCCTCTGGCTCCTCCTCATAAGTCAAATCCTTGTCCAACTGGATAGAGCTAAAATCTAACATGTGGGATGGGTCACCATGATACTTCCGAAGCATGGACACATGGAACACTGGATGAACTTGTGATAACCCCAGAGGCAACGCAAGCCTATAATCCACCTCTCCCACTCTCTCAAGAATCTCAAAAGGTCTGATGTATCTAGTGCTCATCTTTCCCTTTTTCCCAAACCTCATGACACCCTTCAAGGTTGACACTCGAAGCAACACCCCCTCCCTGACCATGAATGCCACATCACGAACTCTACGGTCGACATAACTCTTCTGCCTGGACTGAGCTGTGCAAAGTTGATCTTATATAATCTTGACCTTGTCCAAGGCCTCCTGTACTAGATCTGTACCCAATAACCAAGCCTCCCCCCTGCTCAAACCACCCAACTGACGACTGGCACCGTCTATTATATAATGCCTCATAGGGAGCCATCTGAATGCTCGACTGGTAGCAGTTGTTGTAGGCAAACTCTGCAAAGGGCAAGAACTGATCCCACGATCCTCCGAAGTCTATAACAAATGCGTGGAGCATATCCTCCAAGATCTGAATAGTACGCTCAGACTGCTCGTCCGTCTGAGGATGGAATGATGTGCTCAACTCAACCCGCGTACCCAACTCACGTTATACTGCCCTTCAGAAGTGCGAGGTGAACTGCGTACCTCGATCAAAAATGATAGACATGGGCACACCATGAAGACGGACGATCTCACGAATATAAATCTCTGCCAACCACTCCGAAGAATAGGTAAATGCCATAGGAATGAAGTGCGCTGACTTAGTCAGCCTATCCACAATAACCCAAACGAGTCTGTGGGAGTCCAACAAAAAAATCCATAGTGATACGCTCCCACTTTCACTCAGGAATCTCTATCAGCTGAAGCAAACCACCGGGTCTTTGATGATCATACTTCACCTGCTGACAATTCAGGCACCGAGACACATAAGCAACTATATCCTTCTTTATTATCCGCCACTAATAATGCTGCCGCATGTCTAGATACATCTTTGCGACGCCTTGGTGAATAGAATACCGAGAACTGTGAGCCTCCTCAAGAATCAACTCACGAAGCCCATCAACATTAGGCACACACATGCGACATGCATCCTCAAAACTCCGTCATCTCCAACAGTGACTGTCACACCTCCTTTTTCACCCCGGTAAGGGTAACAAGGGAGTTTTTCCACGTTAAATGACATTATTCGATTTTGGGATTTATTTTATTAGTTTCAGATTCGCCACCCGAATTTTTTACGATGTTCCGGGACACCATTTATTTATTATAAATCCCAAAACCAAGAAATTTTGACTCTGTTCAAATTGTCTACCAACCAGAAATCCGGGTAAGGAATTCTGTTAACCCGGGAGAAGGTGTTAAGCATTCTCGAGTTCAGTGGTTCCAGCATGGTCGCTTAATGATTAAACTTGGCCTAAATTGTTTAATTACTGATTTTATACCTATGCATTTTTTAATATTTTTTACCGCTTTTATTATTCAATTATATTTAAAGAATTATCTTAAGACGGGTAACGTATGTGTAAACCCGCTTGAATTTGGTGCGTCAAAAATCATGTCATGCGGAGGTGTACATAATTCACGACACTTGATTTATTTAAAAAAATAGTCAAAATTGCGCAAGCGCGTGTTTTTTGGTTGTAAAAGAAATCGAAATCACGTCACGCGAGCATGTACGCAATCACGATGATAACTTCAAAAGTCCGCTCCTGAAGGCGTCTCTACAAGTGTTCATTTTAAACTTTATTTGTGTCACATAAAGGTGTACACAATTAAAAATATTTTATTATTATTCAGATTGTTTGGCCGAAGTTGTGTGATCGCATACCGCAGTTTATTTTTGGTATCGTAACTATGTCACATGTACGTGTACATAATCACGATAATTGATTAAAAGTGCACACGAAAGTATACTAGCGATTACTAAGAAAAATATATATATATTTTTTTAATAAATTAATTTGAAATAATTAAGAGTTGATAAAGTATCTTTGTGAGAAAGTATAATAGAAACTATCTACTGAAATAGTGTGGGGTTCCATTAGAAATACAACCAAATTGAAAAGGCAAAAATAAGCTTTTATGGAAACAAAATCTCTTTCTTGTTATTTTACCATAGAAGTAAGATTTCATAACTCAACTAATAGAAGTATGATCAAGACCTTTCAAGAAAGCTCAGTAATATAACACGACGAAATCTCACTCTGTGAAAGAGGTTCATGAGATTTTCTCCTTGTAACTGTATAATACATCATAGATTTTTGAAAGCTAGCTTAGTTTTTACCGCGATCAGTGATACTCAAAGCAACTTAGGATCTTGCTTCCGTTCAATACCAGTTTGATCATGTAATTCAGAGAAATACTGAGTTTACTGTAGTTTTTCTTCTTTCCAGTACAATTCAACATAGGCTCAAAGTATGCAGTAACGAAATGTGAAGTACACACGCTGAAATAAGCACCAGAGACAGATTTCATAACACTAATGCTAGAAATATCTATATTATTTTGGATTGAAAATCATACCTCGACAGAAACAAAAATCTTGCCTTTATAGCGTATTTTCTAATTAAATTATTATGTACTTCTTGTCTTAAGCAAGTCACTATATTGACAAACTCTCTTATGTGGTACCTACCGTTTTGGTTTTGGAAAAGGGACTTACTATGTGGTACTTATCGTTTTTGATGTTGGAAAAGGGACTTATTAAAGTACTTCAATTAGAGTAAAGATTGCTATGATAATAGTTGGCGAGATGGATCAACTATGTGAAATTGTATGCCTAAAAAAGTTCACCTAATATTTCATATAATGGTATTGAAGCAGGGTAATCTTTTAGTTTTTTTTTATGCAATACTTTAACATGTTGGAATATTTAGAAATCGCCTTCTTATTCCACCTTTTGACTAATTTTATCTGATTTATATAGCTGAATGCTATGTAAAAACTAATCAACACAGTGCAGCTGCTTCTTAAAGTAAAAACTAATACTAGAAAAGTATCTAGGTAAAAAATAAATATCACTAAACCATATTTACCATCACTCAGAAGATGAGCAAAAGGCCAACCTAAAAAGAACTTTAAACTACTAGCACATGTTGAATGCTTGTTTCCTCTTGTATGAATATCCCTTTTTATTGTTCGATAATATTTTGTGCATGCAAGTGGAGGTGCAGGATATATATAGGAATGTGCCTTGGTGCAGGCTGTATAAACTTCTTTCAAGAATATACTTTTATATCATTGCATCATTCTCGCCATTCGTATTATTTTTCAGGGGCCTTTAACTTCTTCTTTTTTTAAATATTTATTTATTTGAAGTCTATTTTTCTAGCATTTCTTAGATACAAAGTTATTAATAATTTTATAATCAATAGCTCCTAATAAGTCTTTTTTAATTGACAATATAACTAATTCATTTAATCTTTATTGAGACATTGTTTATCTTAGGTGCGATTTATCAATTTTAATTTTAAAATTTCAAGAGTTATTACTATTATTCAATAAGTAATATAGGCATTAGAAAAAGAATCATTTTTTTTACCGAGTGTATCAATTAAACTATTATATTCTAATTATACTATTTTTCTTAATATTTTTATTTCCGAAAATAAATCTAAACCATCATTATGGAATTGATTATTATGATTTAAGGAACATTCAAAATTATGAAAATATTTTTTCAAATTTCATCATCTAGTTAATTTTTACCGCTAAAGTAATCAATTCCAAAGGGCTCTTCGAAAGATTTTGAGATTTTATTAACAACATTCTCATCAAATTGTTACTTCCTATATATCATACGTTTCTTACGAAATTCAGGTTCAATATTCATTTCAAGTGCAATTTTCCTAGCAGAAATCATATCAGTTGCAAATCCTTCTTCTCTATACTTGTTAAATAAAGAAATCAAACTTTTTCGGTTTACAGAATATTTAAACTTATACATAACCTGTTAGGTGTAACAAAAAATGGGACCCTCATAATATAGGACCTAAAACAGTTGCTTTACTTATTTTATGAAAGGGTCGCCCCTGGCATGAACTTGTTGCACCCATCACAATTGAAAATCATAGATAATATATTTTTCTTATTCTCTTTCTTTATCTTAAAATCTGTGTATCAATTCTCTGTCTTGAGAAAGTAACGGATCTGAGCTTTTGTGTAACTCATTTTTAATGAGTACAACTAGGAAACATAACGTAGATATTTGCCGATGGACCTCCATATACCTCAATAAAAGTGCTAAACCACTCTAGCACTTTATGTTTGCAGACGACCTCATCCTACTAGCACAAACAACCATTTCTAATACTACTACAATAATTGAAATATTCCAATAATTAAGTGCAAAATTTGGACAAAAAATCAACTTCCAGAAATCAAAGCTCATTTTCTCAGCAAATATAAACCCTTCACTTAGCCAAGCCATATCAAATTCCTTAAATATCCCCATTACCACAAACATAGGCAAATACTTAGGAGTATCAATCACACACACCCATCCTAAATATCTAATTACCAATACATTATTGATCGAATTACCTCAAAATTATCTGGTCGGAGATCAAAATTTCTCACTCTAGCGGGGAAACCATAATCAAATCAGTTCTAAACATAATTCCCACATATGCAATGCAAATTAATCAGCTACCACCCAAACTAATACACAAAGTAGAACAAATTCGATGCAACTTCCTACGGGGTTTAACTGATCAAAAACGTAAATTGCATTTACTAAACTGGGACAAGATCACCACACCAAAATCAGAAGGGGGCTTGAGAATACAAAAACTATCCCAAAAAAATAAAGCTATGCTAACAAACCTTATTTGGTATTACACACATTCCAATAACTCTCCTTGGACAAATATTTTATCAGTAAAATATGACCATCCACAAGAACATTCCAAAATTTTTTGATATAACCAAAAAACTCGCCCTCCTACATTTGGAAAAGCATGATAAAAAACATCAACTATTGTCACTCAGGAACCAGTTGGAACATAACCAATGGTAAAAATATAAATCTTTGGTCTGACCACCGGATTGCAAACAACTTATCTCTTAGACACTTAATTCATGGACCTATTCCTAAACACGAACTACATAAACCAGTGGCGCATCTCATCTCACACTCAACCTGGGACATTTCTAACCTCTCATTTCTATTACCCCTACAAATTATATCTTTCATACAAAACACCCCATCCTTACAATTCAACAAGGAGAAGATACATCCTACTGGCACCACTCAAATGAAGGATCATTTACCACTTCTGCAGCCTACTTACATATACTAACCCAAGACCATCATTGTAAAATAAAATTTTCCAATAATTGGATCTCGAAACTAACCACACTACCAAAAATAAAGTATTTTTTATGACTTCCTGCACATGAAAAACTCTCATCCAAATCACTTCTATACCATAGGAAAATCACTAACAACCCCTACTGCCTGAATTGTATTAATATTCGGGAAGACATTCCACACATTTTTTCTACTGTGCAAACCAGCAAACGCATTGTGGCGCCACATCCGTATAAAAACACCTATAACTAATCTCATGCACTGGTTACACAAGCTATGCACCTCACATACATAAATCCAAATAAACTCCAACACTTTTATACCATCCTTCATTCTAACACCCATTCTCATGTGACAACAGTCGCTAAACCGCAATAATAACTATTTCAAAAAACTAAACGACTTAATAGACCCCACCACAATTATCTCACTTGCATCCAAAGTAAATTATTTAACAAATATCTCTGACAATAAAACCAAGGTTAAGAGAGAAATTACTCATTGGGTTAAACCACAAACATCACACTATAAACTCAACATTGACGGGGCTTATGACCCAACAAATCATCATGGAGGAGCATGAGGAGTTTTTCGTGGCTCCACAGGGCAATGGATTTACGGCTTTGCAACACACTTACCAAGTATAAATGCCCTACAAGCTGAACTACTAGTACTTTACCATGAGCTGACTATTGCTATTAATTGAAGCCTTCGTACATTAATTATTGAAACAGACTCACAGGTATTACTCCAAATACTTTAAGTTGGCAGTCCAATACACTTACAACTTATAGCATGTTGCAGGTCAATGATCCAGAAACTCAACATCCAACAACTTAACCACGCAATGAGAGAAAACAATGGAGTAGCGGATGTACTGGCAAAATTTGAAAAATCAAACACAGGATCACCCTCACATCCAATCTTGTATTTTGAAGAACTCTCTCTCCCTC